>PNEQ01099849.1:0-39950 GCA_003012365.1 Medauroidea extradentata | reverse complement strand
CACAGATGATGTAGCAGAGCTGCAGGTACCACATGACGCATTGAAACCAAATGTTGCAAAAATCTTTTTGCCATAAAATCGTGGCTCTATCAATCAATCACTCACTCACTCACTCCTGACAGTGTATAGCGTGCGAGTGGCAGGAGTGTGGCCATTTTAGGCTTGGCCGGGTGCTGAGGTCGAGATGCAGTTGATTGTCCGGCGGCAAGCAGGTCGTCGTCGTACAAGGGCAGGACTAGTATCGCTGTGGTCTTCTCAACCCGCGGGCGTGAGGAGTCTTCCTGGCGCGCGGCGTGGGCGACACCTTCGAGGTGCGTACTAGATAGTAATACACACGCGAAATGACGTGGCGGTTCGTTTGGTATTGGCGAACTTGGCCGCTTATTGGCTGCCCGAGGCTGTTGATTCCAGCCCCGTGTGTGTTTGGCTCCTGCATGTTACGACAGGTTTCCTATTGACCTGGCTGCCAATTACCAGAGCAGCTGTCTCACGCTGATTGGCAGTAGGTGTTTCCGCCATGTTGCTGGCGTGTGTGACTGAGTTCGCTGTACTATCGGGTACTTCACTTCTGTAATCCTAAATATTCTGTGTCCGATGAGAGACGCCATTGAATATGTCATGATCTGTCATTTATTTAAAACAATTGCAAATAACGCAAATTTTTTTTTAAAACCAAATGCTTTGAAGAAAATTGAGACTGTGTACAGTCGTACGATACACAATTTTGCCAGAGCGTCTTTTTAATAATGTACCGTTTGCTAACAAAAAAAAGTGCTTAATTTTGTCTTATTTTGACCACAAAATATGTGATATTTAAGGCATAAATCTAAAAACACAATAGGTGAATTGCAACAGAAAAGTTCAGATACAAACGATGATATGTAAGCGTTAAAACTGTAAAAATTAATTTTTGATACATGTATTAATTTGCGTCAAAAATATTTTCGAATCCACTGCAAAACTAAAGAGCGAGCCCTTAATTAAGACCACGGGTTCGTATTTATGCTGTTTTTGCGCTTTTTTTTTTAATCCTGAAAGGGAGCTCATATCACAAAACCATTACTTACAAATGTTGGAAATTAGCCTATTTTTTTTTTTTTCAATCTTAAATTTTATAACATTGCCTAATTATTGGCTTTAGAAAATATTGAGTCGATCACCAGCCAAAATTATAAAAACTTAGGTCTTGATAAAATTAGGTTATATAGTACAAAGAGTTTCCAACATTTCTATGTAACCGTTTTTCGATATCTGCTTCCTTTCAGAATTAAAAAAAAAAAAAAAAAAAAAAAAAACCGTTTCGAATCTGCATAATAGGAACCGTGGCCTTAAGAGCATGGTAACGAGTTTCTCAACTTTCGAGAGAAATATTTTTTAAAACCCAGAAGAGAGCTGATAATGTAAGATTGCTGTGTAACTTGGTTGCAAATTTGCTTTAATACGCAACATTATTTTTTCGAGACAAACGGTATAAATATTTTAGGTAATTTATCAGTTAAAAGAATATAGATAATATATTTAGAATTTAGTGGTTTGTGGACATACGCCATTGCTCACGTTTTGCTGATGAAACTGTGTTGAATGACACAGTACGAAAACGAACAAGAAAAAACAGATACAAAACACAGAAAAAATAAAAAGCAATCCCAGAATAATTGTGTCAGTTTTTTTCCTTCAAAATAATTGCTATATTAGACAAAAAAGAATTCTAGAGATAGAATTCAGTCGAATATCGACACAACACCCAGACACAAAAGACAGGCACAAATGTAGAACCAGATTCCCAATATGAAAATAAATGTAAATAGACACAAAACAGTGAACAACAAACACAAGACAATATACAACACAAGTTAAAACCAACGAATAAAGCATTTGTGTCTGTCTTTGTGTCTGAAAACTGACAGAATTCCTCTGGGATTGCTTTTCTTTTTATTTATGTGTGTGTTTTATGTTTGATTTTTCTTGTTCGTTTTCGTACTTTTGTCATTAAACACAGGTTTGATCAGCAAAACATGAGCAATGGCGTTGCCCACAAACAACTAAATTCTAACTGTAAACCCCCATTGCAACAGAGATTTAAAAATCTCAAAGATAATATGTTCTACAGATATTAAAAAAAAATTCAGCATTATTAGCGAACGGGCCCCCAAGTTTCCAAATACTTGTCGCCTCGCGCGGGCACCTGTAATTGCATGTTACGCAGATATTGCGCGAGCTAACGGTAATCGGAACCCTTTTGTTGTTTGGCAGGTGTGCAGTTCACGTTTGAAGGATTTGGAGTTTTGAGGAGGGCGTGGGAGGAATTCTTTTCGGCACAAATATATTGTTACTGTGTATCAAGCGACTGCGTATAAATCATAACGGGTAAAAATTATTCATTTTTCGGCTACGAGCGAAGAAGACATGTAAGTTAAGTAGTTTCGGTTTTTTTATCTTTCGATATACTTATTACTTTATTTCTGAGAGTTGTCAGTCTTGCTCGAATACAGTTATTTAAAAAAATGCTAGAATTCGAGTGCAATTACGTATTTTTTGCATTTTTTTTAAATACAAGAAAAAAAGTAGTTTTATGTGTTTATGAATTTAAGTAAATAGCCCCGATATCTCATTTAAATGTAAATTATTTTATTTCTAGCAAGTTTGTTGGATGTGTGCTACCGAACTTGCCGATTTTTACTTTGATGTACCTTTGTGGCAATACTTTGCATTCTAAAAATTTTTAATAGGAAAAAAATGTAGTTACTAGTAACATCTACAAAACCCATCAATGTCAATATTTCGTACGAGTGTAAAATTATGAATTTTCCTCACTTGAAAGTTTTAAGACCATTTCTACAAAGTCAAATATTTATTGAATTACTCGAAAATGACATCAATTTAGGCCTGTATCAATACAAAGAACGGTATTCAAAACACGTTGAAGAGACCACTTAACTATCTATCACACCATTTTTAATAAAACTTATGAGTGAGATATTTTGGTCAGCGCTTAACATTGAGGTCTTTAGCGCCGGTGTGGGGCGACATGGGGTGAGTATGGAGCAGCGCCGGAATGCAGGGGCGGGGGAAACGGGAGATCCTCGAGAAAACCCACCGGTCAACGGCATCGTCCGGCACGATTCCCACATGCGAAAATTCGGGGACCGACTCCGCTGGGAATCGAACCCGGGTCGCCTTGGTGGGAGGCGAATGGTCTGATCATTCGGCCACCGCGCCCACCTAATATATTAAGTGTTTGTGTAAGTGGCGGGGAAGTGAAGCTCCCTCCCAGATAGGCTTCAGCGATGTAGTGCGTGTTGCTACGTACTAGTGAGGTATATGTCGTCAAGTGGCTAGTTAAACTCGTGGAGTAGTAGTGCGTGAAATCCCTGCATTCATTGTGTAGTACATGGAGAGGTTTGTGACACACAGGGAGAGAAACCCTTACAACGGAATTAGTTGCGATGTTTAGCAGCCTGTATCTGACCTTCAGCAAGCTCATGCTCAGGTCTGAAGAACGAGCAGGTGAACTGGTCAGGCCGACGACAGTCATACATTTCGCAGAGTAGCAGCTGTTGGGGGAACTATGCCAGCAGCGCACCCTTGTGTTTCTCGGCAGTGCCTGGAATCTCCAGGAATCACTGAGCGCATAAATCGCGTTGGAGTCCCGCGCTGGAGTCTAGGGAGCGAATATGAACCGGTTAGCCTGAGGGACACCCGCACGATGCAGGAAATTCCAAACAAACAACCCGAGTTGCCCAGATCTCGGCGCAACCGATAATCTTGCGACTCGTCATCTTTCCGAGAATCGTGATTGTAAATCCTCGGTAGGCTTATGTACTCTAGTGTTGGAGCAGTGAACAAACATTTTAGAAGTATAGTCTGTCTCTTGTAAGTATTCCATATTTTGACAGTTCACTTCTGAGAAGTGTGTATGTAAACATGATTGTATAGACTGTAATTTTCCAGGAAGCCAGGTAGATTTAAAGCTCCAAACAATGGAACTGCCAGGCATATTTCTCAGAAGAGAAATGTCAAAATATGGATCAGTTATATGAGACAGACTTGTAGAGACCAGGAAACGTCCTAGCCGTGATGCCAGGACAACCATCAGGCATCTAGTCTTCGATACCGTCAGATGACATTCGTTGGTGTGAGACCAGTTTCCCAACACCCTGCGACTCCGGTCAAACAACCAAATACAAGGAACTGCTGTAGGCTCTTCCCGTTAAAGTGAGCAGTTTTGCAGACCGTCTTGTCAAGTATTAAAATATGTCTTATGGTGTATTCAGTTTTTTTCCTTCAATAAACGATACGAATTAGCTGAATGGTAAAATAATACTTATGGTTTCACAAAGGTGCTCAATGTACGGAAGTCTGCGCTTCACGTGGCGCACTCGGCAACATTGCCAGGCCACGAAATGAGGTTAATTGGGATTGGACACCCAGACCCTTGTCGCTAACCATGGAGGTATTAGTCTATGGAGTGGAAGCATTTGAGCAAATTTGAAGCCGGCCAACAGACGACGTTTAAAGACAAGGATAGAGCTAGTGGTGGCAAAAACATGTAAACATAGCATTGAGCTGAATGAAAATGTTTTAGTTTTTTGTTAACTACACATTATGGTGAAAGTTTGTGCAGCTCTTGGTCTTACAAACAGATTCGATCGTTGCGGAGGATTATCTTTGTACAGGTAAGAAACTTTTATTTAAATTCATCAAGTTTATAAAGTACATACACACAGCGAGAGCTAATTAGGTTTTTTTTATATTTCAGAAGCAATTGTAAACTGTTGTGTACGATTCAAATAGAGAATTTGCGCGAATTTTTGTAAACAAATTACATAGGTAATTACATTGCTTTCTGCTATTGTTTTGCCACCCAAAATATGGCGACTTGTGAAAAATAACGTCCTGCGCATGCGCAGTTCGAAAATGTTCGAAAATGATCGGCTTCACATGATAACTATTGAAATGTACGGCAGCTGCCACTCCATAGACTAATACCTCCATGTCGCTAACCAGATCGAGTATTCTGTGGTCAGTTGTGAGTTGTTTCCTGTTACTGTGTCCGTCGCACTTCATTTAGTACGCGAATATTAGCATAATATATTGAGGATAAAATGAGCGATTTTAAAGATCTTGCATTTTCACTATTTTCAATTAGTTTGTATATTTTAGCAACTTTAACGTATGGGGCCAAAATATTTCACTTTATCGTGAACAGCCGGGGCCGCGGTTGCCGAATGGTCAGACAATTTGCCTCCCACCGAGGCGATCCAGGTTCGATTCCTGGCGGGGTCGGTCATCGGATTTTCGCATGTGGGAATAGTGTCGGACGTGCCGCTGGTCGGCCGGTTTTCTCTGGGATCTCTCGTTTCCCCCGACCTCTCATTCCGGCGCTGCTCCATACTCACCTCATGTCACTCCTCACCAGCGCTAAAGACCTCGATGTTGAGTGCTGACCAAAATTTTTCACTCACTCGTGAACAGCCATGGCCTTGTTTATGCGACTTCGAGGGAGAGTGATAGACAATTGTATTGTATTTTCATTTTTTGAGTCGTAACATTGGTTCAAATTGTATTATCAAAATTTTCTCTTCGCCAAATCGTAGGATATATTCATGGTAAACTGCTTGACAAATAATAATGGAATCTTTCATTAGTCAAGATATTCTCTTGCAATGATTCTGCATGACAAATCAATGCAAGATTCCTTATTATTTATGTCAAACAATGTTACCAAGAGTAGGCTATATCATTGACCTATGCTTTGTAGAAGAGAAAATTTTGATAATATAATTTGAATAAATGTTATGGCTCAAAAACTGAAAATACATTAAAATTCTCTACCACTTCCCCTTAAGTACAGTCTAACCACAGTAAAGTGAGCACTATTGAAGAGGAACTTGTAAAAATAATAAAACAAATTACAATGTAACCTCAAACGTTAATTATATTGCTTGGCTTACACAAACAAATAACGGAATTATAAAAATTGGCTGAATTGAGAAAAATAACCAGGACTTCAAATCTGCGTACTTTACGGTGAAAAGTCATTAAATGGTTTCGCACAGGTTCATGTATAAACTTACATTTTGGAGGTATGTTGAAAATTCGTCCACTGTTTTCCCATTCACGCCCCTAAAATAATTAAGGTTACGGACCTGGGCATAGCCATCTGCACTAGAACGCCGTGATCTTAGATATGACAAATCTTCCAAAAATTAGTTTACTTAATAGCTAGGGCCACAGTTTTCTCTCGAAAAGATTTCTGCTTCTCTTTGTTTCAGTGTCTCACGTGCACATCGGCAGCTTTGCCTCATGGTTACTGGCAGCGTGTCTTTGTTCAGACACGTCTCCCATTTGACTGCACCATTCAGAATAAGATTATTGTGGCTCCGTAAGTCTGTAATTTGCTAAGGCAAGCGAGAGTAAAATCATTCAATCACAGACGATGTAGCAGAGCTGCAGACATGCAGATGACGCATTGAATCCAAATGTTGCAAAAATATTTTTGCCGTAAAATCGGGGCTCTATTAATAGCTCTTTCAGAGCTCTTCATCGTAAATGACTTTCCCTGATTCGTTTGTCTGTCCTACGTACCAGCAAGTCAGTGAAATTCATTGTCGTTACAGAACTCAAAGCGCTATTAAAACTAATTGTTCTGGGCAGAGTTGCCACTTCGAAGACCGCAGTCTTCTACTACAGAGGTTTGAGGCAGCTCTTGTCTTAGTGGCTAGGGCACTCGCCTTGCGCATAGGCAATTCGGGTTCCTTTCCCGACGGGGTTGACCCGGAATTGTCACACGTGAAAATCATACCGGACAATGCCCCTTAATTTTGTATTTTCCATTTTTGCTACTCCTTCGTTCCGTCGCTGCTCCATCTTACATCATGTCACCCTTCCCCAGCGCCTAAGACCTGGGCAGTGTTTCATTTCAGTGCAACGTGCCCTTGATCACTTGCCCTTGCGCTCTAAGCCCTTGTTCCCTTCATGAATTAGGTTGAATTTTGTGAATTCGGATCTAGGTCTCTAGATGGTTGAATAGCTTGTGCCCATGGCAGGAAGGGGACATTATAGGTTGCATGTACGCCCTTGCTGTGAATTTGAACAGGGGTATGTGTGAAGTCACTCCCGCGATTCACTTTTCAATGGCTTGAAGCGTGATATAGTACTCTGTTTCATATAAGTTAGATAAAGACAGCTACTAATGTGCAATAATTTCTAATATTTCGTGATTTGTGGCACAATGCAAGACAAACTTTGCTGTGGAAATGGTGAAATGGACATTTCCGGCTCATTTTAGAACTAAAAATGTATTGCACACAAACATAGCCGTCTTTAGTAGAAGGCCGCGGCCATAAATCTGGCAACACTGCCAAGAAGGGTAATTCTTAACACTTTTTTAAGTTCTCCAACGACAAAGTTTTTCCTTGATTCGTCGGCGTGTAGAAAAAATAACGAATCAGGGACAGCCATTGCAGTCGGAGAGCTAAAAAAAAGGTGCTAAAATGACTTTTCTTGGCAGTGTTGCCAGATTTATGACCGCGGCGTATTACTAAAGATGTTTTGATCACAAATTACAAAATATATAAAATTGTTGCCCACGAGTAGCTGTAAAATGATACCAAACCTATATGAAACAGAGTACCAGGACACTTAGAAGGCCAAATCAAAGGTTGCCGCCTGGGTTGACGTATTTGGCGCGTTTTAGACCTAGAAGTGCGGAAGTGGTAAGGGCAACATAGTACGCGCATCACGCCACTAAGTTCCATTCACTTGTAAGTGGAAAATGTACTCCAGAGTATCGTCTACGAAACTAACACTATTTCATACAAATTTAATATTATGATTTCTCCCCACTTGAACGCCCTTAAGAGTTAGTGGACCTCGGTTTCTTTTTGCGTTTGAGACACGGAAACGAGGAAGGCGATAAGTCGAATATAACACGTCCGTCAATACACCTCATCGCCCTTAGGCACGAGGGACTAATATAGCGTGCAGTGTTTTCGTAGAATGTGTTTTTCAGTGGGACGTCAAGCGATGACCCTGATATTTTATTTGTGAATAAAGTCCAATGCAGGTTTCTGGGATTTGGTTTTACGATTACGGTTGATATTTTCTTAGCTACAACGTGAAAAAAATATTCTTAGCACTTCAGTGGCGACCCCGTCTTTTTAAACGTTTTCAGCAAAGTCCATTGCATGCTTCTAGTGTAGTTTCACACGAATCCCGCGAGTAGTTTTTCAGAGATATAACAGGTTGAAAATGCTGTTTTTAGCAATTTTGAGGAGCTCCGAAATGACTTTTTCTAATCGAAGTGATGCTTTGAAACGACTCTTCATTCATCGTTTGGAATGTAGTTTCTTTTCGTACATAGACTATTGGGCATATGTGGAATAGTTTGTTTAAAAAAACGTACTTACGAACACGCTGCAACGCATTTTAAGCGAGTGGTAGTCGAGGCCCTTAAGCGCTGGCCGAAACCTCTTCACTCATAACAGACAGCTAGGCGTTCGTAGACTTCTTCGGCAAGTGTTGTCGAAGTCGACGACGCTCCTCGCGTGTCGCTGAACGAGGAGCGGCATGTTGAGTCAGTCGACTGTTGCGTTCTGGACGTGCGGCGATGGTGATGACTGGAAATGTGCCGTGAGTCAGCGACGAGGATGCCTTGTTCTTCACCTCTGTCCGTTCCTAACCTACCTATCAGGCGCGTGAAGGCATCGCGCCTTCAGCCTTAAGAGTGCGTGGTAGATAAACAAATGCTGAAAACATAAATTGATTCCTACGCTTTTTACGAAACCAATATGGATAATATACTCAATGACAATCCTAGATAATGGTATTTGTCAACTTTATGAGTAAATATGTATCCAAAATTACTCATGCATTACGCGTGTTCTCTTCCACCGCAGTTAAATGCACGTGGTTCCGGCGTCAGAGATTGTGCCTCAGAAGTTCCTAACACTGGAAACAATTTTGTTTAAAACTTTGTCTAAAACTATTGTCTAGGATTGCTATTGTTTAATTTTCGCAAATTGGCTTCAAGAAACCTACAGTTATATATTAATGCTTTTAGCGTTGAATTATGTACCACGCCCTCTTAAATACGGGTCCGGAGCCCAGCTAATACAGTTACACGTGTCCCGCCGTCTGTTTCAACGATTTGAAACTATTCTGTCGGGGTGCATTTGATTTGACAAACACCCAGCGAGTTTTGGTAGCTTCGACTTCCGGTTTCTGGAAAGCACGGCCTGCTGTGGCATATGAAGAATCGGCGGCGGCCTTGACGTAATTTATTTTGTTAACTGTTTGCTAAAGGATAAGGCGGATAAAGGAACCTCAACTCAAATAAATTAAACACCACCCAATTGTAACTGTGATTATTTAAAATGCCCTGGGGGAGGGGGGGGGGGGGGCTCGGGAAAGTCCTCGAATAAGCACGTACGTGTTCTTCATTCTGGGAAACTAATCAGCCTAAGCCGACCTCCGTGGCGTAGTCGCTAAGGCACCGGAATACTGTGTGATAAGTTCTTGTTTCGCATCTTGGGTTGGGCCTCGATGCTGTGTTGCCTCTTCACCTCACTTCACCATCATCGGCTCTTTAAGACCTCCTTGTTATATTAAATACACAATATTAATGTATTTAAAAAATAATAATCATTACAATTTAGTTTTTTTACGACAGTGTCGAAGTATCTTTTATAAGATGGTCTTCATAGTCTACTATTTAAGTCTAAACGTTATCAGCGTTGACTTAGGTACCAGTCTTTCTTAACTTTAATGTGGTGCAAAGACGTGGATGTAAACGTTAATTAGGGCATGGTAATTATTAAGGAAAGGAATAAATCGTGAGTTCAATGGCCGACGTGTTATATAATCCATTGTACTATGCATACTCAAGCCCCGTCCATTAGTTCATTGCCTACTGTTCCAGTGAGTATCAGCTAGTGGACAAATGGCCGGGGCTTGTGTTCAAACAGGAAAATGGATTCCTACACTCATGGCGTTGAACTCGCGAAATATTCCTTTCCCTAGTAATTACTAAGGAACCGAGCATTATCTATTCAGTTATTTTTGCTCTGTTCGATTAGATTAGAAAGATAGTGACCACGATAGAGCAGCGAATCACGCATTTCACCCGTGCTGTGACGTCAGCTTATTGATGACTGCTGCGTCAAAAATGCGCCCGGACAATCGTCAGCAGAAGTATGTCGACCGCTACTTTCGCCCTGGCTGAGCTAGCACTTCAGCGTCTAGAAGACAGCGTGCGTTATGGTTCGGGATCCGCCTAGGTATCTCATGCGTTGAATTAGTGTTTTTTTTTTGTGAAAAGAATTATTCACCAGTCTATATCATTGCCTGACATGTACACATGCAGCTCTGCAAGATGGTTCTAGGCAGATTATTGTCTGCGCAAAGACGTTTCTCATTCGACTGTGCCAATCATAATAAGGTAACTGGGGCACCACACGTCTGTGATTTGCGGGTAAAACCCCGAAATACTCAGAGTAAAAAAAATCCAAATACCTTGAAGCGAGCTGCAGATGTGCAGAAGGTAGAGATGGTGACATTTCGCGAGTACAGTGACCTTCATGTTAGAATCAAATATCCTATGCATACTCAAGCCCTATCTATTCCTACATTGTCTGCTGTTCCACTGAGTAGCAGCTATACTGTATACATTCCAAGGTTGCAGCAGAAGTAAACATTGTCACAGGTGAGCTCTCGATCATTGGTCGGCTGGTTAGTTAACAGTGTCGTTGCGACAGAAAATAGATCCTACGCTAAATTTCTGTGTTTTACTTCGGGATAGGTAATTTTATCGTTTAGTTGTGTTTTTTAATCCTCTGTAATATAATATCACTGGGTGCGCATGAAATACTATATGTGCACGGAATGTATTAACTACGACTTACGCGACGACGCCAACGTCTGTGGTGATTCCATTTCCTCCACAGCGAGGCGCGATTCCGTTTCTCCACTTGTCGCCAGTCGATACGCGGAGGTGGTGCGACGGTTTGTTGCACATCCAATGTCGTTCAAGCGCGGGAACAGGCGGAGTGACTCAAGCTGCAATCTTGGAATGGATAGAGTATAGTGGACAAATGATCGGGACTTGAGTAAGCATAGGATGTTGGATTCTAACATACAGGTAATTGAATTCGCGAAATTTCACCATCTCTAGCACAAGGTATTGAAACAAGATGGTACAAACTTGTTTTCACCAAAGGTCAGTGTCTCAACATATGCTAAACAGAAGCACGAAGCACCAATATATAAGCCAAACAGGCTAGCAGTACGGCAAAACTTCAACGCACCAACCAGAGAGTGACCAAAGACAGAGGGACCACTGTGTTTATTTCATTCTGTTCATATGTATATTTTATAAATAAATCACTTAATTGTGATGCTATGTTTCCAGTAGCTCAGTTACCACCTACGTATTTGCTATAACCAACTGAGTCACGGGTGGTCGGCTCCATTCCGCCACCTCGGTCCCCAGGTCAGTGAACCCTCGAAATTGTTCAGTCTGTACTTATAACCTGCCTTATACAGCTCTGTTGATTCTATTCCACTGGAACCTCGCTTGAAGTACAAGATGGTTTGTGCTCAGCTTCCGTCACTAAGGCCCTGCTTAGTAAAACAAGACTAAGGCGCTTACAAGACGTGGCCAGCCTCTGTCGCAAGACAGTAATCAGTCCAGACATTGAATAGTGAAAGGCGCTGCCTCATTATAACACAACATTCCACCCATTCACTAAGTAACAAGCCGCTGGGGAAGGCATTTCTTTGTGTGTAACGTCTGATACCGTAACGAACCGTCTCGTTAGGTAATGTTACACATAAATGCCTGATAAAAGTAACACAGCTTCTCATTTTTGTGTCCCTCTACAATTTGATGACACCTGTACAATTGGACAATTTATCATAATGACTGTCAGACGGAATTGTTAAGTCACGAAACTGTTTTTACAGATTCTTTTTTGGTATCGTAAACTGGGTATTCTTTGCACCAGCATGTGTAATTTGCATCATAAAAAAAAATTTCTATGCTGATAGTTGAAAGAAAAGTGATTGTAATCGATTGTATTATATTATAATTTTTCGAGTACCCAGTCGGGATGTGTCTCTATTTCACCATACGACGTAGAAACAAATATTTTTGGTGGTGCAAAGTTACCCATGCTGGTGCAAAGTATACCCACTTTACGGTATCTCGTTTGGTTACATTCATAGTTGAGTGTTACTGCATTTCTTACAGGTATCTTCCTACGATGATGATAAAGTAGTTACGTGGATTGTTGTAAAATAACAAATACATTCACCACAGGAACTATTTATTTTCGCTTGTTTTGTACAGTTCATCTACTTCATCGTTTCCCTTGGTCGACATTCAGAGTCAACTTTGACCTTTTAATCATCGGGTTCACCGTTGTATTATTTATATACTTACGAAATGGACAGGAATGTGCTTTCTCAGCAGTTATTATTAGGGATTAGTTTAACACGTACACCTTGTACCGTTGTTGGGTGAAACATCATTTAATGCCTCATTGTCAACCGAAAGGACGGGGAATGATTTTCACACTGAAATGGGCTGTAACTTGAAACTTATAGCTAAAATTTGCACATCCACCTAGTTATGAATGTAAAGTTAAAGATCTGTAATTAGAATTATTGTTGCTAAATATATATTAAAAAAAACTGACCAGATTCCTGGGATTGCCTTTTTTTTTTTTTTTCTGTACGGCGTATGTCCACAAACCAACACATTCCCACTGCGACAAACATTTAAAAATCTCTACAAATTACAGGCAAAACTGCAATAGAGACCGAACATTTTGCGAGGTCATTTGACAATTAGGTTTCAAACTCATGTGCGAAAGGAGTTTCTTTCACGATTGTGTCTGAACTCGTCCTTCATGTTTCTGCGCCAATAGCAAATCTACATGAAAATACAGACTTCCACAATACTTTGAAGGTGTGTAACTTGTCATTTACTACAGCAACAACAAAGGAACAAGTAGCCAAAGGCAGTTTTGATAGAGGTTTGTGAAGTTCAGTCGGAATCTCTCTGATCCCGCGACATTTACGAGACTCTATAGTAAAATATCATCCAACAAGCTGCTAACGTTTGCTAGCTACTGCTCAGTGAACAGCGAATTTTTTTTGTTCCGTTTTCTGCGTATTACATGTACACAGGGGGGTGGCAAGTATGGCATTTGTCCCGGGCCTCACATTCTAGGGGGCCTCACTATTAAATTTAATATATGTGTGTGTTTATATATATATATATAAAATTGAAATGATCTAGCATTTTATTAAATGTAGCACAACAATACGAAGTATTTATTTAGTTTTGGAAGAACTGCATTTTAGTAACTTACATTATTTTTGTTTTGCTCGAATATATATTTGTAATATTTCTGTGTGAACTGGATGGATTTTATTGTGGTACTTGTAATTGTAATGTTTATATTAGCTTCTACATGCCAATACAAAGATAAATGTGTCATACGTTAAAAATTATCACTGTACCTAAAAAGGAAATAAATAAATGGGGAGAAGGGGGGGGGGGAGAAGGGCTCCGACTTATGTTGCCGCGGGCCTCACATTCTCATAAAATGGCCCTGCGTGTGTAACGTCACGTTTTTGCATTAGCTTTGTGAAACTGTAGTCTTCGGGGAACTTTCACTGACGTCCACTCATTTGACTCCCCGAAGCGTAGGAGTGAGTTCATCTGTTCGGCGAAATTCGCGCGGAAAATGACGCATTGTGATAGGTCGCTCTCGTTTTCTTCCCTGTCCGTTCCGAGTTACCGACGTACATGTAGATTGGGCTCTATCATACCAGTCTCTATTGGAAGACGGTGTCCTTCGAGGTGTAGTGAAAAGATTTTCTGCGTTGTAGAGACTCAGAATTGACGGAGCTATAAGGGCGACCTTGAAACGACCATAAAATGCTGAAAGAGCGTGCAGGATTCCCGCAGATCCATTTTTCTACGGGACTTTGTAAGGGACGACAATATAATTTTGCTAGTGGATTGATTAATCAAAGTTCAGTGCACGTCTCAATCTGAGTTTCCACATACATCCGGTTAGTACAGTTTGAAGTACGGCATTCTGGAAAGGATGTTTTTAGCCGCGTAGAAGGGTTTAGAAACAGCGGTTTCAATGAGCATGGTGTCCTAAACATGACATTCTGACCTGGCCCGAAGTGTGTTTTCTTTTCGTACGTTGGCACAGTGGGCACATGTGGAACAGTTTTTGTAAAAAATCACACAATGAAATTCATTTGTGCTCCTGAAAATGATGACAATTTACTTCATTTATGGCAATTAAAAAAAAAAGACAAAATGGCTTTGTTGTGTGTTTTTAAATATTTTATCATATAGTCCATAATATGTAATTTCTCTGTAAATTATTTCACTTCAGTAAGTCACTTGGTTTCTGTAATTTCTATGTAAATACTGACTTTGACATGCCACTATGGGAAAACAATGAGAGCTGTGAAGTGTTTACAAGTGGAAAATGTAGTCACAAGTAACGTCTATAGAACGAACACTATGTCGTACAAATATAAAAGTATGATATTTTGCCCTGTAAACGCAATTTTTAAATTTTTTATTTTTAGTTGCAGAATTTTTTAAAAATCAAATAATATTTATTCTTTAATTTTATGAGCATGTCATTGTAGCCAGCAATGCCTTTATCCACTGTGATTTTTGTGAGTTTGGTATATCAGTTGGTTTTAGTGTAGTGGTTAAAACGGAAACATTCAAAATATGACTTTAACAAGCCATTACGCGAAAAAAAACTATGAGTGAAAAAAAAATTCATAAGAGCCAAATTTAGTTACATTTTGTGTCTAAAATAAGAAAAAAAAAATATCTGGTACATAAAAAAAAATAAAAAAATGGGGATGAAAATTGCGGTATACCATGGCCTTAAAGTGCCACAGTAAAAACGTTACGGCGGGGACACAGCGCGCGTATGTACGTCTTTGGCCGTAGAGGTGATATTACAATACATGTGCCGGCCGACGTCGCTCGTAGCGCCTCATCGATTTTCACCTCTCACACACAAACATGTCCTTCACCACCAGTACCAGTTATCGCCCTGTGTCGGAGGATGTGTGTTCTGACCACGGTCGTAGAAGAACAGGTCTGGACACTCGCCTGGAAACTTGACCCCCTTGTTGTTTGGCTGTAGTTCACCAAGTTACCGAGAATATTGTGTTTTATTGGCGCTGATGTTAGGGCGGCCGGACTCAAACTCCGCCCACTTCCTTTCCTCTAAGATAAACAATTTATCAAAACGTATTTTTTATGAATTTATGGAATACTTTCTTCGCTCACAAATTTAAGGAAAGGCTCCAGCAATCTTTATTTACTTTATAAATTTAACAATGGAAAAAAGTGGGCGGAGTTTGAGTCCGACCGCCTGAATTACAGCGCCAAAAAGCAAGACATTCTCGGTAACTTGACGAACTACAGCCAAACAACAAGGGGGTCAAACAAAATATATTGGTAGATAGGCGAGTGTCCAGACCTGTTCTTCTACGACCGTGGTTCCGACTGTCGTGACAGAACTAATCTTTATTCCCGACTGTAATTTCTCCGGTTGCGAGGATCCCCGCATTGCAGAAGAGTTTATTCTTGCTGCTTACTCGTCGATTCCGTGGAGGCACACACGTAGCCCGTTCTGCGCAGACTTCCTCCCCCTCCTTTCCACGTCCTGTGTGACAGTTCGTTTGGATTAGTTTAAGATTATTTAGGGTAAAATACCAATAAACGCTGTTCGCTGAATCGACTCCGCGCTAAATGTCGGCGTATGCGCAGCTAGCCAAAGCGTCTTCAATTTGTAAAGGTGGGTTCACAATTGATAAAATAAGAGTAAACATAGAACATAGGTCGTACACACAAGAACTGATTTCCATGTATTCGAACCTGCTCAAAACGGCCATGTGCATAGAGATGCTAACAAAGGAAACAATATAATAATTTCATCTCTTGTGCGGACGCATAGGACAACAACCAATCACAGCAAAGATTGTCAGCCATGTTAGATTAACCTCAAAACTACACCACAGTAAAATTACCTGGGAATAAAAAACTTAAATGTTAAAACTAGGTTTCTATATTGTGAATAATGTTTTACACTGTGCAGTTGATTGGGGCTTTGTTTGTATAGGTTCTATTACCTCCAAATGCGATTCCACTTCAAGTATGTTCAAGTGGGGTTCGGATGTATTCCTTATGGCAACAAATGATTCACGTTAATCTAAAAATGTCATTGGCTAAACATTACAATGAGAATTTGAATTAATATTTACAAGGTTTGTGGTCGTGCACGGTTTATACTATATCGATGTCCGGTGCTTATGTTTGCCAATAGTGAACCAACTCTTTGGGTCGATTGCAGAGTCATGTGAGGAAAATCTTGAGATAAAGAAGAAACAAAGAAGAAGTTGAGTAAAATCTGAGAATTATTCGTCTGCATTGCACAGTCAGGAAATGAAGACATCTCAGTTGAGGTAGAGTGTTACCACAATATTCGCGAGACAAATAATTCCTCTTCATACATATACTTGCCAATTTAGCTAAAATGTGTATTATTTTCCATTTATATTGCACAAAACTTACATGACAGCGATTAGATAATTTTGATTTAGTATTTCGCATACTGTAAGTAAAAAAAGTCAAATAAAAATGATAAAAATACGTCGTCGATTTTGTTTATAATACGGTTTTGTAATAATTTTGTTTAAGAACTAAAGTGCCGTTAAAAACACATCAGATTCTTGCTAAAACTTTCAGCGCATATAAATTATGTCATAGATATCAGTGTGGTCTTTCCTTTACAGAATCGATATGCTCCTCCTACAAGTTATATACCAATTAATTCAAATATCAGAATATCATTCTCCCCTATGTGGTATTCTAACCTCTATTTATGGCCGCCATGATTGGTTTGCAACTTGAGAACATGTTAAGGAAGGTCGGAGGACTCTTTAAGATTGCCTGTTTTTTTCCTTAGTTTTCACTCACTTTTTGTCTCTGCAATGAATATTTCTCACACTTATATTTTACTTAATATGACTATGCAGTCGGCCCTTTGTCCCAGATACAAGTTTGCAGAAGCCGTTGTCTACATGCTGGATGCAGGTTTGCTTCCTCGGTGTAATGGGGAGCAAGAAGAGGGGCGGAGCACCTGGCGTGTCGCCGAGGCTCCCAGCCCAGAGGCAGTCCCCCGGCTCCAAGGACACCCGGGTAAGGCCGCGCCGTCGTAGTCTGTTTCCTGCCTCGCCTCCTCTCGTAGGGGACACACCAGCTGTCTCGCAGACAACCAGCATATAAGGGCCGCCTTCCGTTAAGAGGAAGTCTTCGCCGGTGTCGAATTTCCACCTTTGACGCGTGTAAACAGCGTAGCGATAAGAGCCAGTGTCCCACACTTTTCAAGAAGAATATCGCCTGTATTCGCAGCCCGCCAAACTGGCGTGCTAGGTTTTTCTTGTAAGTTAGTCTTTTTCCTACGGGACTTTAAGCGGTGACCACGTTTTATTTTTGAATAGTATGAACTAAAGACCAACGCATGCCTCTCGCTTTGCACTTTACGAATTCAGGTAATATTTTCGGAGTTACAGCAGTCTAAAAAAACAGTTTTTAGCCATTTTGAGAGGCCCGAATATCATGTTTCTAACAAGCGTGCTGAATTTTTGAAAACATAGAAACATAGTTTCAAGTATGTGTTGTTTTCGTAGATAAACATAATATGAATAAGTTAAGCTGTTTCGTGTAAAAAAAAAAGAATACGCGTGACACGCTGCAACGCCGTCCATGCGCCAGGGTTCAGATTCACAACCATACTTAAGGGTGTTCAAGTAGAGAAAAATTACAATGTTGTGTTCGTAGGAAATAGTGTTAGTTTCATAGACCTGACTTGGGAGTGAATTTTCTGCTTACGGGAAAAAAAAAAAACTCAGCCAGTTTTCCAGTAATGGCATTTCAAAGTCAAAATTAGCATATTATTACTTCATACAAAACTTGAAAATCAGTAAACATAATGGGGGAAAAAACATCAATACTACATGCCATGGTCTACGGCACATAAAAATCCTTTAGGCTTGCAAAAAATGTTTGTGTTAAAAAAACATTTTAAAAAATTTGCTTTTTTTTTTTTTTTTTGTCACTTTTAGCAGGGTTGCCACAATGAAAGCCAACGGCCTGCGGTCTGGACTTGAACTGAGATTGTGTTAGTTGCCAAGTCTATTGTTGAGAGTTGAGCACGGACGTAGAAGAACAGGTCTGGACACTCGCCTATCTACCACTGTATTTTGCTTGACCCCCTTGTTGTTTGGCTGTAGTTCGTCAAGTTATCGAGGATGTTGTACTTTTCGGCGCTGTAATCCGTGCGGTCGGACCCAAACTTTTTTCCATTGTTAACATTATAAAGTAAATAAAGATCGCTGGAGCCATGATTTAAAATTGTGAGCGAAGGAAGTGTTTCATAAATTGATAAAAAATACGTTTTGATAAATTGTTTATCTTAGTGGGAGGGAAGTGGGCGGAGTTTGAGCCGACCGCCCTAACTGAAGCGCCAAAAACGTATAGCATTATCGTGAACTTAGTGAACTACAGCCAAACAACAAGGGGGTCATGTTTCCAGGCGAGTGTCCAAGCCTGTTCTTCTAAGGCCGTGGTTTTGACTCATTCGTTAAAGCAATGAAATGTATTTTTGAAGTATATTTAGCCAGGCATCCTCTTATAAATATGTAGGATTTATGCTCGACATCCAGACTCGTTTTCGACTATGATTGACATGAACGGACGGTGCTCAGTGTTGAATAATGTAGTTTTCAAAACAATGCGCTGCCCAAAATTGCAGATAATCTTACTTGAATTTTATAGCTATGTCTTCTTTTTGTTTTTACACGATCACAGTTTTTGTATTCCATGCTCCCTCTATTTTCCCAGACAGTAGGTATCCTTGAATGTCTGTGTGAAAGAGACGTGGGTGACATTAGAAAATCTTGCGCGTTCGACATATTTTTTTTTTTACGGGGCAGATACAATCCGTCTTTCTTAACATGCGTGATTGATAGGCGTCCTTGCCGTCTACGAAATCTCATTAATACCAAGAAAGTCGACGGCGAACACGAGTTAATATTTAATTTCTTCGTTTTCACGGCTAGTTGTAATTTTATGTATTCAATAATATAAAAATAGAACAGTGCGAGGAAACTAAACTAAACCATGATGAAATCACATCAGAAAGACGACGGAGAAAATAACTCAAAGTGAATTTAGTTTTTTTTTTTTTAAAGTCTATGGAACTAATATTGGAGGCATAGTAAAGAAATCTTATTTACATGCTGCAAGTTTTTTTACTCATGGGGGCATGGTAGATACATTAAGCTGTGACTACATAAATTGAATTCAGCTAGTCTTTTTTTAGTCAGTACACTGCAAAAATTTTTCCTACGCTGTAGTTGAGTGTTAAACTAACCCATACACAATACTGAAATACTTAGCATACTTCAGCTTGTAAACAGAGCTGCAATTGATCATTATTACTATACAAGTTGTACGACATCAGTATACTGTACAATTGAGTGCTTCCTAATAATTTTATAGGAACGCCACAATTTATGTATGGGAAATATTGCTATAAGTTAAATTACTTTCTTAATATTTATTTACATTGGTGTGGTAAAGTTACAAATAACGTTTTCAAGTGTAGCAAAAGAAGTTTTTGTCAACTTTATAAGCTGACTTATTTCCGTAGTCATGAATTTCACATTTGTCACATCCGATATGTTGTTCAATTTAACTGTGGTGCAAGAGATTAGGTTAAGAGGGAGTGTTGGGCAATTTTATTGTATTTTCAGTATTTTTTAGACATAACATATATTCGAAATGTATTATCAAAATTTTCTCTTCGACTAAGCGTAGGATATTATTCTCAGTAAACAGCTTGACATAAAGAATAATGGAATCTTTCATTAATTTGTCATGCAGAATCATTGCAAGAGAATTGTATGTTAACTTTCAAGAATTTTCTTGCAATGATTCGTCCATGTATGTTTAACGTGTCCCGATAGTTGTTTATAGGCTGTTCACTATAAATTGAGCACTCGGCAGAACTTGTAATTAATTATTATTTTATTGGGCCAATAGATGTTCACTTTTGAGAGTGTTGAAACGGTTACTCTGGTTTTTAGTTACATGGAAGTTTTCATATTAAAATTAGTAAGGATGGTTGTAAAATGGCCGAAAGAAAACTTTATGGAGCACTCACTTTATCGTCAATGGCCTATACCAATGCGTACACGTGTACAAGTAGAAGCACCGAGTGTGCATGTTAGCATTCACATCCTCGTGTAGCGCGCGTACGTACTTAATAGAGTTGATCAACTTTCTACTTCGTACGTACATACGCTAAGTGGTGGTACTGAATGCAGAATGTGCAAACGTAAGTCTAAATTAAATATTAATTTATATCGATAAATCATTTATTTTGTGGTCATAAATTATTTAATTCGTTTCGAAAAGTAGAAATAAATTACGATAATCTATCACCAACATTTTGTTACGATATAAAAATTTTCCTCTCACGTCTAGATTAAATATTGTTCTGGGTCTACCACAATTTTTATCACCATTTTTTTAATCTTTTATTTGCACCAAATTTTTTTCCTTATTTTAGACACAAAATGTGACTAAATTTGGCTCTTATGAAATTTTCTTATCTCTCATAGTTTTCGCGTAATGGCTTGTTAAAGTCATATTTTGTATGTTTCCGTTTTAACGACTACACTAAAACCAACTGATATACCAAACTCAATAAATTACAGTGTATAAAGACATTGCAGGCTACAATGTCATGCTCATAAAAATAAAGAATAAAAATTATTTGCATTTAAAAAAATTATTGAATTTTAAAGTTCTTATTTTCAGTTTCAGCATTTTTTCAAATTCAAATAATGGTTATTCTTTATTTTTATGAGCATGACATTGTAGCCTGCAATGTCTTTATTCACAGGGATTTTTTTTTAGTATGATGTGTCAGTTGGTTTTAGTGTAGTCGTTAAAACGGAAACATGCAAAATATGACTTACAAGTCATTATGCAAAAACCTTGAGAGATCATAAGAGCCAAATTTTGTCATATTTTGTGTCTGAAATAAGAAAAAGTAAGTGGTACAACTAAAAAATAAAAAAAAAATGGTGATGAAAATTGCGGTATACCGCGCCCTTAACGTACGTGCTTGTGTTCGTATGTACGTTAAATGTGGTTGTGAATCCGGCTGTATCCCCTTGTTACGAGAATGTTTAGTACTATCACCCCAGGTGTACGGCTGTGAAAGGAGAAGGTTGCGTGAATCACCTGTCATTGAGGAGAGCCTCTGGACGGCGACAGAGGGGAGACCACGCTAGCTCCCCACTTGCAGTCACCGGAGCAGCTCCATGTAATTGGGGCCCGGGTAATGACGTGAGGGGAAACCCCCCTGGGCGCTTCCTCAAAACTCGTCCGGGGTGCGATGAACCCATCCCCTCTTTCCCCCTCCCGTTCCTTGCAGCTTCCGAGAAGATGTTCCTTGGTCCACCTCGCCTTCTTGCCGCTTCGCTCTCTTCTCGTCCTGTTGGAGCTGCAGTAGACTCTTGGGCGACTGCCAAGATACTCCCGGCCTGATCGGTTCTTCTCCGAGAACAACCCCTCTTTTTTTTTTTTTGTTTTTATTTCGTTAACTGATTGCTCACGCCGCGGCAATTAGGGACTTGGCAATTTCGTGCGGTGATTGCTTGTTCCTGGATTACGTCGGACGATTGTGTACCGAGAGGATAAGTCGACGAGAACTCCCGGTTATTGCGCTAAGACTTATCTGAATGTAGGATCGGTGCTGCGTCATAGTCAAGGGGTTGTCTACGAACCATTGCCACTTCCGCGCCCAGGTTAAGGCCTTGTTACGGAGTTTTGCAGTGATTTCGAAAATATTATTTTTATTGCTACCTAATACTCATATCAAAATTTCGCTGCTCAGTTTTGACACTTATATGTTATAATTTGTAGCTGAATTTTTTTGTAGAATTATACTGAACTGTTTTTTAGATTTCATTACCCAAAGTACCACGTTTTTTGTCGTGAAAATAAGCAAAAATTAAGGGAATTATTTTTTTGTTGGCGAATGGTACATCATTTAAAAAAAAACGTGTCCACGGCATTGTGCATCGTGTGATTACACATTGACTCAAATTTTTTCAAAACTTTTGGTTAAAAAATATTTGAGTTATTGGTACCAGTCTGAAAAAAAAACTCGGAACAAGCCCTTAAGAGAGAGTCTTAGACAATTTTATTGTTTATTTATTCATTATTATTTTTTTCCCAGTTTTTGAGCCATAACATTTATTCAAATTATATTATCAAAATTTTATCTCCAACAAATCATCAGATATATTCTTGTTAAACTGCTTGACATAAATAATAATGGAATCTTTCATTATTTTGTCATGCATAATCGTTGCAAGAGAAATTATTCTGCATGACAAGTTAATCAAAGACTGCATTATTATTTATGTCAAACAGTTTACCAAGAATCTACCCTATGCTTTGTCGAAGAGATAATTTTGATAACACATTTTGAATAAATGTTATGGTACAGAATCTGAAAATGCAATAAAATTGTCTTAGCACTCTCCCTTATGGTTATTAATTGTATTTCAGGTTAGGAACATAGTTGTATTTCTTATGGACGAGTTTGGGAAGGGACTAGCATTCAAAGAACGTTAGCCACTTCAGCTGCTCCATTTATCTACAAAGTTTATTTCCACGTTGCTGAAAATTGAGGCCCGTTTAGGTATGGAAATATTAGCGCAGAATCTTTCAAAAGGTGTAGTCGTGTACCATACGCCTATATCTATAATAAGGTAACTGTACCGAATATTGCCCAGTTCTCAATATGGCCCACTAGTCGCCATTGTGTGGTAATGCCGAGATCGATGTGGGATCCATACACACTAGTCTCCAATATGAACATACACCATCCATAAATATATATTTTACATCATACATGTGTTATATTTGTAACATAATTAATGACATAGACACACATATGATTGTAGAACTTGAAGGGCGCGGCTCACCTAAGTTTTTAACGTTTTTTTTTATTTTTATATTTGTACCAAATATTTTTTTCTTGTTTTACACATAAATTGTGATTAAATCTTCCTCTTAGGAAATTTTTGTATCTCCCATAATTTTTTCGTAATGAGTCGTAAACGTCAAAATTTACACTTTACGGTTTTATGCACGCCACTAAACCCAATTGACATACCAAACCGAAAAAAATCACATTGTATAGCAATGTTGTAGGCTATGATTTGACATATATAAAATCAAAAAAATTAAATATTTTTGTATTCAATAAAAAATGCTGAATTTTGAGATGAAAATTTAAAAATTTCAACTATGTTTTAAAAATACAAAAATATATACTTGTTTGTTTTTATATATGTCAAATCATAGCCTAAAACATTGTTATACACTGTGAATTTTTTCGTTTTGATATGTCAGTTGGTTTTAGTGGCGTACTTAAAACCGTAAAGTGCAAATTTTGACGTTTACGACTCATTACGCAAAACGTATGGGAGATAAAAAAAATTTCTAATAGGAAGAATTAATCACAATTTACGTCTAAAGTAAGAAAAACAATATCTGATACAAATTTATAAATAAAAAGACGTTGAAAACTGAGGTGAAACGCGCCCGTAAGTGGGCCGTATTCGGAACAGGTGCCTTATTGCTTCATAGAGGCGATACGACTGTATGACAGTTCGGTGACTTGCGCCTAGAGGCCAGGGACAGACAAGATGCTCGGGCTGTCTTGCCCTTACAGTTTTCTCACTTTTAGTCTTCGAACGCGCATAAAACCTTCACGCAGACGGCCACCGAAAAGAACAATCATTACTCGTTGCAGTGTATTTTAAGTGTAAGTAGACAAGAGCCTTAAAAAGTGCCCGCGGGCTTCTATATACATGGTATCGTTTTGGGTTCCTCGGACAACAGCTGGCTACCAGTGTCTCATCGTGGCGGATGACCTGGCCCGCAAAGAACGCCGGAAGTTGCGTCACCTGCACGGTGACCGTATGCTACGCGCATGTAGTCCATTAGTCTTCCGTCTCACCTACTGCCGCCCGAACTCAGTGATCAACTGCGTCAACAATTGGTCCGGTTGGCGACCAGTTACAACTTACTGCTACGCTATCATTGACTAGAGACCTGAAAAAATTCGCGCTTTGTTTTGGCAACAAGCTATAACTGAAACTTTTGCAGTTGGTTCTTGCCTTATTTGACACTTCTTGGAGGGCGGTGAGCCAATAATAATGAAGCAACTAAATGTACACCCAATCGCGTGTCAGAGAACAGCCAATGAGTAGAGCCACGATTTTGTCGCGAATAGATTTTTGCAACATTTTGTTTCATTGTCTCGCGTGCACCTCGGCAGCTCTGCTTCACGGCTATTGGCAGCGTGTCTTTACTCAGACACGTCCCTCATTTGACTGCACCAATAACAATGAGGCTATTGTGACGTAATACGTCTGTGATTTGTCAGTAGAACCTCAAGACGTGTGACAGTTAAAACGTCCAATCACTGACCATGGAACAGAGTTGCGGATGTGAACATAAGTAGAGCCCACGATTTTTGGTGAAAATAATTCTGCAACAATTTGTTTCAATACTTTGTGTGCACAAATGCAGCTCTGCTTCTTGAGTATTGGCAGAATGTAGGCGTGGCTCATTTGACTTGTGCCAACAGGAACAATGTTACTGCGCCGCCACACGTCTCTAATTTGCTGGTAAAACCCCGAGACGCTGAGAATTTAAAACAGCCAATCGCTGACCACGAAGCAGAGCTGCATATGTGCACATAGAGCATTGAAACAAATTGTTGCAGAATTATTTTCACCAAAAATCGTGGGCTCTAAACATAAGGCATGGAAACCAAATGGTGCAAAAATCTTTTCGCCATAAAATCGTGGCTCTACCAATGAGTAGCTGTTGTCGGCCTGATTACACAGATATTCTTGGAGGGCTAGCCTAGAGGTCAGTGAAACCACGAATTTGTCTGGTCTTTATCAATGACTGAATGAAAGAAATCGGGGAAGCACTATAGAAATAAATCTTGTGTGTTTTGAAGTAGTTCGTTATGGCCTATCATGTCTCCCAAGTAAAACGCGAGTGTAAAAGGTCATTAGGGACCTTTGTTTTTCGCGAAAAGAATTTTGCCTAACTATGTTTCCGTGCCTTACGTGCACGTCTGCAGTTCTGCTTCTTGGGTAGCGATTGGATATTTTAACTGTTACGAGCATTGAGATTCTCCCGGCAAATCACAGACGTGTGGTGTTGCAGGAACGTTATTGTAATTGGCTCAGTCAAATGAAATACGGCTCTTGACATAGACACGTTGCCAATAACCATGAGGCAGAATTGCTGATGTGCACGTAATGCACTGAAACAAACTTGGGCAAAATTCTTTTCGCGAAAAAACAGGGTCCCTAATCATTATTTATTAGAGCCACGATTTTGTGGCTGAAATATTTTTTCAGCATTTTCCTTCGATGTCTTACGAGCAAATCGGCAGCTCTGCTTCGTTATTATTGGCAGCGTGTCTTCGTTCACACACGTATCTCATTTCACTGCACCAATCAGAATCGCTGATCATGAAGGAGAGATGCAGATGTGCCCATAAGGCAATGAAACAAAATGGTGACAAAATCTTTTCGCCACAGAATCGTGGCCCTAGTTATGAATAGGGACGTGAATAATTGGCGGGTTCACTGACCTGTAAGCTAGCCTTCAAGTATGTATACCTGATTACTCAAGTAGACAGCGGTTGTACATTGGTTGCCCGCTGACGCAGTGATACCACGTGACTAGACCTGCATTTAGTTGCTTCTGTACTGTTGGCACAGCATTCTCTAGGAGATGCCAAATAAGCCGAGACATGCAAAATTCGCGTTATCATTTGGTAGCAAACTAAACTTCACTTTCCTGTACGTAACAGAGCATTATCTGCGATTCAATTGACCACGAACTTTTATGTGTTGTCATTTACGTGTGTTACGTCTACACACAGATTGACTTCTCTGCCGTGTAAGCATTCTCCGCGGCAAGTCGCGGCAATATCGGCCTGCGGGAGACGTCGAACGAGCCCATAGTCACTTGGAGTCTAGTCAGCTGTCAGAAAATAGCGCGAAATTTGCATGTCTCTACAAACAAGTCAAGGGCAAATTGAGGAAGTGCACGATCTTACAATTATTTGAATTCTAGCTTGCGTACAAAAGAAAGCGCGAATTTTTCAGGTCCCTAGTTTTGAATCACATACCTACGGCTGGGAATATTTCGCGAGTTCAACGACCAACATGCTAGAATCCATTATCCTGTGTATACCGAAGCCCTACCATTTGTCCATTACCTGCTACACATTCAGACAGCAGACAATGAACGAATAGACGGGGCTTGAGTATGCATAGGATAATAACTAGCTGCAACAAATCTGAAGTGCAGGTAGGGAGGCCCCTTAATAACGTGTGTAAATCAGTAGTTTTCCTTGCATACAATCTATATGTGCGTTATTAAGGCCTTTGTGTAGTGTCACGAAAGAACAACATCCCACAGAATGCAACTTCGCCATACTGATTATTGGCGACGGTATGACTACTGTCTCTAAAACAAATATTTTTTTTTGGTTAATTATTCTTTTCACGCACGCCCAAGGTCAAGTGTGAATGCAACTGTGCTAACGACGTATCATGGGGTTCTGTACGCCACCGTTAGCGTAACAAAAACTCGGCAAATTCACTCTTCGCCACTCACGACAGACGACAATAGGGTCCTGGAACTCTCTAATTACACTCACACGTATTCAATATACAATAACAGCAGCATTGGACACGGCCAGGTGGCCGTTGTTAGCCTATAAGGATAAGTTGCCGAGTACTGTATACTATTTTTTTTATTCTTGAATACTTTGTACCGCTCGACTTAAAACTGTCGCCGTCTTCCTTTTTAGCATTCGGCAACCAACGTATTTTTTCATAACGAAAGGACAAGTCTTTCAAACTGCCTCGGTGTTGCCAAAATGTGTGGAATTTCAAGTGATTTGTAGAATTTCGCGTGGAATAAATGTCTTTGTGGAATTCGTGTGGTATACTCAATTTGAATAAATAAATAAATAATTAAACAAACCGGGTGTAGCACTTATGAATCGTCAGGTGCATTTACCCTCTTTAGTCACTACTTTTAAAAAATTGTAAAATTACTTTAATTTTATATATATATTAGAGACCTGAAAAATTCGCGTTTCCTCTTAGGCGCAAGCTAGAGTTCAAGCAAATATAGGTCTGTATCATGCAAAATTCGCGTTATTTTCTGACAGCTGACTAGACACCAAATGACTATAGGCTCGTTCGACGTTTCCCGCTGGCCGAGATTGTCGAGACTTGCCGCGGAGAATGCTTAAACGGTAAATACATCATAACTAGAGGCACGAGTATTTCGCGTATTAATCTGGCAACAGTCTAGACTTCTCAGACATATACACACACTGGACAAAGTCAAATATTCATTGGCTTCTAATCATAACACGTGTTACCACCACGACTTGTTTCCTTATTTATAACTGGCTTGCAGTCGTCAAAGATGTGTTAAAACAGGTGTCGTCTAATCACAGAAGGAGTAGTGAAGTATATATTATTGGCATTCAACCTGACCTAGAATCTATACGCGAAATAATCTTGCCTCTAATCATAACACACGTATATGACAACACATGGCCAGTTGAACCGCAGATTATGCTCTGTAATGTATAGGAAAGTGAAGTTTAGTCTGCTACCAAAAGATAACGCGAATTTTGCATGTCTCTAATATATATATATATATATATATATATATATATATATATATATATATATATATATATATATATATATATGTGTGTGTGTGTGTGTGTGTGTGTGTGTGTGTGTGTAATTTTATGCGTGTTTGAGTTCATTAACGTATTATAGTTTAAAAATGTTAAGTGCATACTTAAATGTGAAAATAATGACTACCTTATTGCTAAACTTTTTTTTTACTTGACGTTTCACATTTCGTTAAATATTGGGATGAACAAGTTTTGTTGAGTTGCCATCGTGTGGCATATATTTAAAACAAGGACGTTTTCGTTTTTCATTGAATTTTTTAGTGTGTGTCAAAATTGGTTGCGGTGTCTGTGGATTTTGAAATGGCTCGTCTGGCAACACTGCTGGACGACGCCCGTAATTCCCGTAAGATGCGGTGTTTGTTGTTTTTTTTTCTCCTCGCGAGAGGCATAAACCATTAGTCATCAACACCTGATTCATCCTCGGGTAGGTTGTCTCATAGTAGTTTTATTACAACCTTTCATCTCCGCCTGATAGAATCTGCGAGCCTCTCAGCAGCTGCGGGGGATGGACCATGGGACTCATCGCTCTCCTGAGACGAGCATAACCAATCTCGAGGTTGTTGAGAGTGCAAGCCAGGAGACGCGCCAATAAGAAAATTGGAGATTCATCTTCCCCGTACGAGATATTCCTCAGGAGTAGGGACCTCTGTTTTTGGTGAAAAGATTTCTGCGTCACTTTGCTTCAGTGCCTCGTGTGCCCATCTGTGGCTCTGCTTCATGGTCTGTGATTGGCTAAATATAACTCTCACGTGTATTAAGAGTTAGTGGACGGCATCTTTCTCATTACGTTTGGGGCACGGAAACGTGGAAGGCGATAAGTCTAATATAACACGTCCGTCAAACACCTCATCGCCTCTAGGCGCGAAGGACTAAACTAGCGTGCTGTGTTTTCGTAGAGCCGTAAAGTGAATATACTTTGCACCAGCATTGGTAACTTTACACCACCAAAAATATTTGTTTCTAGGTCGTTTGGTGGAATAAAGACGCATCACGACTGTATATTTAAAAAATTATGATTTAATGCCATCGAATACAATCACTTGTCTTTTAACTATCAACGTAGAAAATATATTTTTGGTGGTGCAAAGTTATACACATGCTGGTGCAAAGTATAACCAGTTTACGAAATGTGGTTTTCAATGGGACTTCAAGCGATGTCCCGGTTGTTTTATTTGTGGAAAGTTTGTGGTAAAGTCCGATGCAGGTTTCTGTGTCTTAGTTTTACGATTACGATTGGTATTTTCTCAGCTACAGCAGCGTGAAGAAGCCATTTTTGCACTTTTGAGGAGCTTGGGAATCAGGTTTTTAGTAAGCGGACGGCATTTTTTTAAGTCATAGGTAGGGGTGAGGAAATTTCGCGAATTCAATGACCTGTATGATAGAATCAAATATCCTATGCATACTCAAGCCCCGTATATTCGTTCATTGTCTGCTGTTCCACTGAGTAGCAGCTAGTGGACAAATGGTTGGGACTTGAGTATGCATAGGATATTTGAGTCTAACATGCGGATAGTTGAATTCGCGAAATTTCACCATCTCTAATCATAGGCACACAGTTTGAAGTATCTCTTATTTTCGTAGATAAACGCAGTGGAAAAATTTTAATAGTTACACAAGAAAAATTAATTTCCGTACCACGTGTGTTATTCGCAGTAACCTTATTCTGACTGGTAGGGTCAAATGGGAAACATCTTTACACAAAGACACTCTGCCAATAACAAAGAAGCAGAACTGCAGAAGTGGAACTAAGACATTGAGACAAGTTGGTGCAGAAATATTTCGCGATAATCAGGGGTCCCTACTCAGGAGAGTACTTGAAGCGGAACGCACTGCCTCCATAAACACTAAATCCGAAGCAGTGGTTACAATCAGTGAATTGTTAATCACTGAAATTCCAGTTAACAATCTGTTCCTGACTGATGAACCAGTATAATCCACTGAAAATTAGTTAACAGACAGGTGAAATGCATTGATACTAATTGGAAATTTCGTCTAAATCAGTAGCATTTATTATTGAAACAATCAGCACGGTTTCTCTAACTTCAGCTGCTCATTTTTGACCGAAACTACACGAATTTCACCGAAGAATGGTACCTGTACCTATGGCCTGCTTAAGGTTCAGAAATAATGTGTGCCTAAGTCATTAACTATGCGTATGACTAGTATAACACGTGGATGATGTAATACAGATATTTATGGATGGTTTATGTTCATATTGGAGACTAGTGTGTATGGATTCTACATCGATCTCGGTATTACCACACAATGGCGACTAGTAGGCCATGATGAGAACTGGGCCATATTCGGTACAGGTACCTTAGTTCATTTTTCACCAGTTCAAGTTTACAGTGTACTTGCGCTTGATATGCGCTGCAGTGAATTGGTATTTTTAATCACGAAACTACGTAATAATTTGTATATCTATGGAAACAACACTAATTTCAAACTGTATCGCTGTTAGTTTTAAAACTAAGCACTTTTTTAAAAAAAACATTATTTTGTGGTCACTAGGACTGCCGTACATGCACGGGCAGAGATCTACCTGATTCAATTCGAAAAAAACCGTGAGTTGGACTCAAAACCATACATCTTACAAATAAAATCAATATCATCATTAAAGTCCAATTAAAATAAAAAAAATGAAAGTAAATAATTGCAATTCAGTTGAGCGGATTACTGTACTACGGTGAAGGCTGCGGTTATCATACAACGTAACATTATTTTGAATCTGTAAAAAAATCGCTAAGTACAGAAAAAAAAGTTTCTAATTCAGCAATTTTTTTAAAAATACTACAGTTGTTTCTGTGAGTTGTCATCTAGTATTAGGTTACTTAGCCCATTTTATGTTTTTTCACTGTGAATTATTTCGTTTAAGTAAGTAAACTGATTTTCATTATTTGCATTGGAGTGTGACATGCAAATTTAGACTTTGACGCACCGTTATGACACAACTAATATTATTTCGTAAACAATTTAAAATTTTGATATTAAACGCACATGAACACGCTTAAAGAACCATCCCGGCATTCGTATTTTGGGAAACCATGAAAAACCGAAACTAGGATTGCTGGGACCGAGAATCGAATCCGGGTCTTGTGGAATGCGAGTTCAAAGTATTACTGTTGCGCTACCTCGCTCGGTTTGGAGCAGTTGTGCGTGCCAGGGTGGTCCTTATCGCTTCCTGTCTCCTGGCCCTCTGATGACACAGGTAGGAGCTTCACGAAGGTGACAGTTGTGAAAGTAACTGTACCGAGCACGCAGTGTGGACGTGTATGTTTCCAACTGGCTGACTTCAAGGTCAGAGGACATGCAGACAGAATTAGGCTCGTTTTACCTACAAGGTATACCACTCTGCACAAACGTTCCTCCTTTCTTTCTCTAACAACTGTGTCAGGTTAGTTTATGTTGCCTTAAGTTAGTCGAAGTACAAAAAAAAATGTGTGATGAGACGAAAGGCGGTTTTGTTTGATTCAGAAACGACTGTTAAGAGGTCAATGTGCCTGTATGTAAAGTGGATCGATAACTAGAGACATGCAAAATTCGCGTTATTTTCTGACAGCTGACTAGACTCCAAGTGACTATAGGCGCGTTCGACATCTCCCGCTGGCCGATATTGTCGTGACTTGCCGCGGAGAATGCTTACGCGGTAGAGAGGCCAATCTCTGTAAAAACGTAACACACGTGAATAACAACACATAAAAGTTCGTGGCCAATTGAATCGCAGATTAGGATCTGTTTTGTATAGGAAATTGAAGTTCAGTCTGCTACCAAATGATAACACGAATTTTGCATGCCTCTATCGATAGCTAAAGACCGGAAAAATTCGCGCGTTCACTGACCTATAGAGCTTTCAAGGATATCTGTAAAATCGTGCAGACAGCAGGTGTTTATTAGATGCTTGCCGAAAGTCAAATGGGCCTGTATCCAGTTACAATTTTATTACTTGCTCAGCTACTTCCAGGAAGTGTCTAGTAAGTCTACAGCCAATTGTGAACGTGATACAGACCTATAATTGCTGAAACTCTAGCTTGCTCCAAAAATAATAGGCGAATTTTTCAGGTCTCTAGCGATAACGTTTAGCTTGCCGCATTCGATGGTAACTCCGTCGCTTCTATTCGCGGTGCGCCAAACTGGCGTGCGTGTTTTAGTTTTACTTTATTTTATGGTACTTTAAGGTGGCCGCCTGTGGGTTGGAGGCCTAGAAATATGGAAGCGATAAGGACGACACAGCATGCGCATCGCGCCTCTCTCTAGTCTCTAGGTGTAAGTCACTGAACTGGCGTGCAAAGGCCTCTTAACATTAATGTGTGGTCATGACAGCCTAGAAAACCATGTATAGAGACGGGAAATATTCGCGTGTTCACTGACGTGTAGGCTAGTCTCCAAGAACATGTGTGTATTCAAGCAGACATCAGCTCACTGGCTGCTCGATGACGTAGTGATATGGGCCTGCATTTAGTTGCTACTGTACTATTGGCTAAGCGACTTCCAAGAAGTGTCAAATAAATCACGGGCCAATCGCTAAATTGGCACGAACTTGTAGTTGCTGGAGTTGTAGCTTGGGGCCAAAAGAAAACGCAAATTATTCAGGTCTCTAATTATGTAGGTCTGGGACTCCCTCGACAGAAGATAAGAGGGAAAAGCATGCCAGTATCTGTAACGTTTATATGTGTTCTTATTGTAAATATTTTATTAGTTCAGCTCGCGTCGGTTTATGACGAAAATCACTTGGTAAATAACGGAAGGCTCAAGTCAAATTAGAGGGGTTTGCTAATTTTCAAATTCGTACGCAACTATGATGCTTGTTACATAGGGTTCTGTTTTTATTTACTTATTTTTATCGCCATTGCCGACCCTCTGTTGTGTGGCTCTTTGAGACCTCAGTAAGGTTAATTCTACTACAGGTTGGAAAGATCAGTGTTAAAAGTTTGTCACAGGGACAATTTCTGCCGCTTGAGCGCTGGTGTCGGTAATGGGTGCAAACTGACCCATCACAGAGCTTTCCTGAATTTTCAGTTAAATAAAGTTGATAATTTAAAACGCAAAATTGGTTTATTTAACTTTTAAATTAAGTTAAATGACCTGTGTCACTTCCAATCCTATTCAATTATATATAATTTACTACGGTTTCGTATTTTTCTGGTCCCTCAGCGATAGCAGTGAAACTAGTGGCACAAATTGTCCCTGCACCAAACTCTTCCGTAAGAAAACACATTTTCTTTTTTAACCTGTAGTTGAATTAACCTTAGTCGAAGGCTTCCTCACCGGCAACACAGACTAGATAGTAATACAGACGTGAAATGACGTGGGCGGCACATTTGATACAGGTAAACTTCGCCGCGTATTGGCTGCCCAAGGCTGTTGATACCAGCCCCCGTGTGTGATTGGCTCCTGCATGTTACTACAGGTTTCCTATTGGTGTGGCTTCCTTCTAGCAGGACAGCCACCTTACGCTGACTGGCGGTAGGCGCAGGGGCGTCATTTAAAGAGTGTAGGGGGCAAATGCCCCCCCCCCCCTGGATATAAAATTTTAAGTGTATAAAATATATTTTTTGTATTTTGTTCTTTAAATAATGCTAACTTAAACGCATAAAACTGAAGTTTTATTATTAAAGTTTCTAATTTATACATGCTTAATTAATAAAAAAGATACAACAAGGTCGCTGTCGCCGAACAAAATCTTGCCCCTCCCCCTTCAATGAAAAACATTAAATGACGCCCCTGGAGGCGTCTCCGCCATGTTGCTGGCCAGGGAAGCCATTTTGTTGGCGTGTGTGACTTGAGTTCGCTGTCCTACGGGCAACTTCACTTCTGTATTCCTAACTATTCTGTGCCGGCAACTCGTACATGTAGCGTGTAAACGAGGCCCTTGGGGCACATCAGTCTTAGTGTGAGCATATGCGCTCGCCACCAGGAAGTACTACGCCTTGGTCCGCTAGGCTTGCTAGAGGATCCAGTATGGCGACCTGAACGCGCGCGTGAGAAGCGAACCTGGCCATGGGAACAATCCCACAGCTACTTGACACACTGCCAGCGACGGACGGCAACTGTGCTCGCCCTGCAACCTCTGCAGCTGTATGCACGCTAGGAGCAGCACGGTAGCGCAGTTTAGACTACCGGAATGGCGAAATAGATATTTATTTTTCGTACTTGTGCCGATGAGGAAGCGAGTTTGTTTTCGTTTCCAGGTACTCGTGTAGTTTTTAACTCAGGGTGTAGTTTACGTGCATAAAACAAGATTTTTGCTAAACTAGCTAGTGTGAAGCATATAATACATTGTTTATTAAAACATTACACAATATCCATTGCAGTGTGCAATAGAAGCAACACGAGATAAACCCGTGTGAAGAGTATGTGTCAGTAAAGGATTTCGCTATGCTAAGAATATAATTTACAAAAAAAATGTATTGTAACTAATTTAATAAACTACAAAATTGATTAAAATGTGTAGGGAACACACGCACTCTTCTCTGACGTTTTTAGGCGTCACGGTGGCCGAATTGTCAACCCATTCGCCTCCCACCAAGGTGATCCGGGTTCGATTCCCGACGGAATTGGCCCCCGGATTTTCGTATGTACGAATCGTGCCGGATGATGCCGTTGGTCGGCGGGTTTTCTCGGGGATGGCTCGTTTTCTCAGCCCTTTCATTCCGGTGCTGCTCCATACTCACCTCATGTCACCCCTCACCAGCGCTAAAGACCTCGTTGATAAGCGCTGAACAAAATCTTTCGCTCACTCCTGGGTTCTAGACGCGATAATAAATGTCATTCGCACAGCGGCGAGTTTCTCGAAAGCTAATATGAACATGCATCATCTCCAGAGCCGCAGGTTCCCGGTAACGACCACGTAGGATGTTGAACTCTCCATATCCCCCGCCTGGTCAGCCGTACACTCGGCCAGGGACATCGCCCAGCCAACAGATACTTCACACAGTCTTCTCCCGCAACCTTTCTCCTGCTTGGTCTACTGCCATTTGGCTGCTGGCTGAATAACCTTCACTTCGCCTCGCCCATTCCTGTTTCTTTGTCGGAGTTTTCTCTGCGTTCCTCGTACTTGCTAGACAACACACGTGCAACAAAACACTTAAGGGTGTTCAAGTAGAGACAAATTACAATTTTATGTTTGTCTTAAATAGTGTTAGTTTTATAAACGCTACATTTTCCTCTTACAAAAAAATAGCGTAATTATTTTCCCATAATGGCATTTCAATGACAAAATTGGCATTTTTTTTACTTTATACAAAACTTGAAAACTGCAAACATTATGAAATTAAATAAGTCTCATTATAATCACATGTACCGAGCTACTGCTTGAAGTATGTAATAACCCGTTACAAAATATTTTTGTATTAAAAACAAATTCTAAAATTTGCAAATTTTTTTTTGTTATTTTGGCAAATTTTTTAAAATACAAAAATGTCGTATAATGGGTTTTTACATTCTTCAAGCCGTACACCGTGATATGTTGTTTCAGTTCCCCCCCCTCCCCCATTTCATTATGTTTGCTGGTTTTCAAGTTTTGTATTAAGTAAAAATATTCAAATTTTGACTTTGAAACGCTGTTATGGAAAAACGGGCTGAGCCATTTTTTTTTCGTCGGAGGAAAATGTACTTACTCTCAAGTAATGTCTACAAAAGTAATCCTACTTTACAGAAACGTAAAATTATTATTATTCACCACTAGAACGCCGAGGAGTCTCTAGCAAAATTGTATTTATCTGTAAAGTCAATGTTTGCGTGCATATGCATGTGTTCGTAAATAACTGATCTGGGAATATAGTTTCTTTCTAGGAAAGGTAAAAAACTATTATGTGAAGACGCCACTTTTTACTATAGTCGTAACGCACGCACGTCATTAGAGAGAACAAATAGTGAAAATGGTTGAAAATGATGGCATTCTTTTAGGACGTTGGCGCTCAGTCCCCAGAAGGTAAAGGACAAAAGTAAAACCTGACTTTAAGGTCGACTATTGCACGCTCCCCACTTGTCTCATAGCCTCTATGTCTACGCACAAAGCGTTCAACTGGCGTCTTGTCTTCCGCTTGAGAACTCCTCGTAAGGGGGAGTGTTAGACAATTTCATTGTAGTTTCAGTTATTTAATCATAATATTTATTCAAATTATATTATCAAAATTTTCTATTCGATGAAGCATAGGATATAGTCTTGGTAAACTCTTTGGCATAAATAATAATGGAGTCGTTTATTAATTGGTCATGCAGAACCTATAATTATTTTATAATTCCTATAATTCTCTTGTCGAAGAGCCATGTTGGAAGTACATACTGTTTTTTTCGCAATTGTTTAGGATTACTTATTTAGAATGTGTATGATCATATCTCTAATGTAAAATTTATTACCTTGAGACAAACTAAAAAATCAATTCCATGTGATTATAATATAATTATAATATTTTAAAATTATAAATACGTGCACGCCATCTCAGAGTCATTAGGTAATGCGCGTGTAAAAATAGGTTACAAAATTGTGTGATGGTCTTTCTACGGTAGCCTAATAAAGCAGAAAAAAATGTTTAGTGATATCCACGAAAATTACGTTATGAATCGTAAATGGAAAATACAAATCATGCAGGTAGACATTTATTAGATGAGTGATGTCTGGTTAGGTCCTACGAACATGAAAAATTTCAATGACACAACCTCTTAAATGTATGGGAAGGCTATTATGCCTTAGCTTTGCCGCAAGTAAATTATTATTATTATTATTATTATTATTATTATTATTATTATTATTATTATTATTATTATTATTATTATGAGCGTAAGCGTCTTGCGTCTATGTGCTGGACTTTAACAACCAGTTCCTTGGCCGCACGACTCTGAGATGTCTGTCTACTTCGGGGAAGTCATCTGTCGGGATTTATTTCTTGACTATGCGAGAATATTTCGTCTCGCCTCTTCCTCGAAAATCAAATGCCGTCGTCCCGTAGTTGGTTGCGCGGGGGTCGTGAGATCTCATCCCTGGGGGAAATAATGTCTAGGCCTGTACTCGCCATTCTCCGAGAATTTCAAACGTCGTTTGATGTGAAGGCTACCATCGCCGTTTCAAGGCTACTACACGGCCATTTAAGTTTGGCGACAACATTTTCAATAGCGATGCGTAGAGACACTGGAAAATGAACTTAGTCGCCAATCAGCTGTAGTATTTTTCTCCTACGATTATCTGATGATTAGAGTCCCGGAAATTTGACGAATTCATTTAAGAATACATTAGATTTTAAACTCCTACACACGTCAGTTACTTTCGTGGTTGATTTAGTTTTAAGGCCGTGGTCTTTCATTTACTTTAAACAATTGCAAAAACTCGAATATTTTTTAACCAAATGTTTTGCAAAATTTGAGACTGTGTACAGTCATACGATACACAATTTCGCCAGAGCGTTTTTTAAAATAATGTACCGTTTGCTAGCAAAAAAAAAAAAAAAAAAGAAAATATATTTTTCTACATTTTGGCTTGTTTTGACCACAAAATATGTGATATATCAGTGGCAAAAATTTGTTTGGTTTATTTCAACAGAAAAGTTCACATATAAACGATGATATGTAAGTGTTACAACTGTACGAATTAATTTTTGATATTTGTATTAATTTGCGTTTAAAAAATGTTTTCGAAACCCCTGAAAAACTTAAAAATGAAACTCTTCCTTGAGGAATGTGAACCAATAGCAGATCTGCACGAAAACATTTACTGACTCTCGCGCTACCTTGTCACATGTACAACTGTCCACTCACTGGACCAGCAGTCAATGTACAAGTATATGAGGACATAGTGTATACAGGACTGTGCAGTCTAGCCTGCTGGTGTTGAACCCGCCAAAAATCCGGGTCTTTACTGATGATTAGAGCCAGTGATTTTTGATGAAAGAATTATGCAACATTTTGTGTCAAGGCCTCACGTTCACATCTGCAGCTCTGCTTCGTGGCTATTGGCAGAGTGTATTTGTGCAGAGGCGTGGCTCATTTGACTGAGCCAATGAGAGTAAGGTTACTGCGACACCACACGTCTGTATTAGCTGGTAGATCCCCAAGACGTTGAGAGTTAGAACAGCCAATCACTGACCATCAAGCAGAGCTGTAGATGTGCACATGAGGCATTGAAACAAATTGTTGCATAATTATTTTCACCAAAAATCACTGGCTCTACTGATGATGCAATTTGTGACACGTGGGAACGGTTTTGGGGCAATTGACACACGTGCTGTGTTATAGCTGTACAGTCTAATTGGGCCTGTTGAAGAGAGAAACAGTGCTTTAAGTAACCGATACGAAGAGACATGCAAAATTCGCGTTATTTCCTGACAGCTGACTAGACTCCAAGTGACTATAGACTCGTTCGACGTCTCCCGCTGGCCGATATTGTCGTGACTTGCCGCGGAGAATGCTTACACGGTAGAGAGGCCAATCTCTGTAAAGACGTAACACACATAAATGACAACACGTTATAGTTCGTGGCCAATTGGATAGCATATTATGCTCGGTTATGTATAGGAAAGTGAAGTTTAGTCTCCTACCAAATGATAACGCGAATTTTGCACATCTCTACGCGATACAGTACAAATCCTTCAGAGTTATACCCAGCATTTTGGAGTCCATCAAATAGTTTTGCTTTTACAATAACGAAAGAGAAGAGAGTGCAGTCGGAGGTCGTTTGGTGCTCGTGTTAACTGTTACATTAAGACTTACTTGGGTAAGTTATTGTTAAAAATTAACTCAAGTTAAAGTAAGTGTGTCAAAATTTAATTCAGTTATGTTAAAAGTTAGTGCCTGGAAAAAGTAACTGATTTAAAGTTAGCAGCTGGAAAAATGAACTGATTAGAAGGTAGCCTATGTTTGTCTACAAAAAGGTGCGACGGCAAAACATAAATGGCACGAGTACATCCGTGAAATTGTAACAATTTTCGAAGTGGTACGTTACTTTTTTTAAACGAGTAAAACATATAATTAAAAGACGGTTTGCTGGGCTTCAATGTACGTTCAGCTTACCAAAATATTACTGGTTTTCGTTTGTATGTAGAGCGGTTGCCCTATTTGACTAAGCCAATAAGACTCCTGATATTGTTATATTTGATGCCTATTATTTGTCTGCAGACAGCTACGTTGTGTCAGACGTATGTCACTCAATCATACATATTGCAAGAAACTACAGTGTTTTCAAGTGTATCGTGGCTCAAAAATTTTTCGCGATATTCTATAATCTCTAAAAATAGCTTATTTCCAGAAAAGGTAAAATACCTGCCGACCAACAACATCGTCCGGCATAATTCTAACATGTGAAATTCCGGGTCGGTCCTACTGGATTCGAACCCTTATAACCTTGGTAGGAGACGAGTGACCTTTCACTGGAGGCAACTATGACTATGCATGAGCAAAATAGAGAGATGATGGTATCGCGAAAATGTTTTGTCAACATACCCTTCAAACGCTGTAGTTTCTGCAGCATGGTATTATTGACTGATGTACGTTTTGATACGACATAGCTGTCTGCTGACCAATAACAGGTATCAAATATTATAACAGCGGGATCGTTACTGGCTCAGTCAAATAGGGTAAAACAGCTCCACCAGTTATCTTCTGATAAACTGAACGTATGGTGAAAAGTCAAGTTTTCCCGCGATAAACCATCATCTCTAATCATGGGCCGTTCGGGATAAAGTGAACACTAAAGGTTTAACCTTAAAAAAAAAAAAACCACTAGCCGTTACTGCATATACGCCACCATCAACAAGAGTTACTTTACTGCTTGTATGGTTGGTAGCGAATCGTTTACGACGTTCGGTTTTGTTTTATTTTTTAATATATTTATTTTTTAACTGTTTCTGCGGGTGATTAGTCGTCTATTGTTGCTGTGTGCAAGTTCTGGATACTATGTTACTAGATAATGAAAGAGTTGCAAGTCTTTTTGTCCGGGTAGCACGTCGTTGCTGTCCTCTCGGGGCGGACCGATACTTATGTCGATTTGTC
>PNEQ01099848.1:0-41112 GCA_003012365.1 Medauroidea extradentata | reverse complement strand
TGCACCCTGTCTACAACATAGCAGGAGCACAACATGTGTTACTTATATAATTTCGTAAATTGGTAATTGTTGTAAACACTGCACGAGATGCATCTAGCAAACAAGCATGTATTATACTATCGTCTGCACATATATAGATTGGATGATTTCCTTCATTTAAAAAAGTAAGTTTCACTTCTGTACCCTCAATACTTCGAATCCTTTCCAATGCTGTAGGTCGTATTATTCTTTCTCGTGCCATGAGATGTGTATTGCAACCTTGTAAGATTGGACACATTAGAAGATCAACATATTCGTCCATGGCGGGAACACAGTAATATCCAGTGCTTATAACTTCTCATTCACCAGGTTCAATAATATAACTTTTATCAGCTTTAAAACAGAAACGGGTAGAATACCCACTTCCATACTTGTTTGAATCTGGATATTTATCTAATACTTTGTATGAATGCACATTTGACTCAGTGCAAAAGTGAGTTTTAGCTGTATCAAAATGCAGTGGTTCTCTAATAAATCTTGACTGTTGATGTACAAGAGCTGAGAGAGGGGAAGGACAAGTCAGACAACCAGGGAGCATACTGAGGAGCACGGCGAGGACGTGCAACAGGATGAGCCGCCGCGAACCCCAGGCGGCGATGGCAGTCCTTGAAGCCAGCCATATGATCAGTCCCACAATTGGGATACTTTACAGGCGCATGAGGAGGGCAGTTCTTAGACCAATGGGCGCCCGAGAACTTACGGCATTTTGGAGGACACTGACAGCCACTAGCAATGTGCCCGTAGGCCTGGCACTGAAAACAACGAATGGGCCCCGCCGGCCTGTAACGTTCCACTTTCGCGCGAAAGGGCCCAATAGATGTAACGTGGAGAAGGTCCGTTTCCTGGGCGGTACTCTCAAGAGTGATGAGGAACCATGGCATGTAATCGTCTACGGGGAATTTTCAGGTCACCAAGACACCGAACCTTAACATGCAGAAAACCCATAGCCCCCAAATCCGATGCAATTTCATCCGCCGACACATGCAAGGGAAGACAAACAATAGCCTTGGCGTTATGTTCGGAGGGAAGAGAGTAAGTATAAAGAAAGGCTCCAGTGGACACCAGGTGGCGAAGAAGGGCAGTATGAACAGCCGGGGAATATGGATCGTATCGAATGATGTCACGTTCGAAATTTACCTGAAAGGACCCAACCTGTTGTTCAAGCGCATGTAAGGACGCAGTTGGATTATCACCGAGAGAGCCGCGGCAGTACATAGACAGCACTCGCAGAAGGCATTGGTGCGATAGGGTCTTCTTCGAAGCACCCAAAACACGTGCACCTTGGGCTGTCTGCGAGGGATCGGAAAGAGCGGCGGACACAGGCAAGTCCCCACCCGACTGGTGGGTCACAGCAGACGACACCCCTGGCGAACGAGACGGCTTCCCAGAAGACTTGTGGGAGGAACGGCAGGCAGAAGGGGAAGCAGACGATGTGGTGGAACTAGCAACACGCTGTCGCTTCTTGGTGTGCCGTAAGCGAACAACCTCTCCATCAGAAAAGCTCCCGTCATCATCAAGCGGGAGGTGACGATACCAATTGTCAGTAGCAAAGGCAGATGATGGATCGTCAATCCCCTCCTCGGGACCAATATCGTCCATCCAATAATAGCTATCAGCCTGGGGGAGAGGGTGGGAGGACCCACCCTGCGATAGAGTTTCTGGGACGAAATCAGCACGAAGAGAAGAGGGAGAGACTGGACGACCGACACCAGACACAGAAATAGCCAGAGAACCTCCAGAAGGGTTCGAAACGGACGACAATGGAGGAAGCGCATCTGCAGTACTATCACAAGAACGACCATCAGCAGGGGCGTTAGTGGAAAGGACAGAAGGCACGTCAGAGGAAAGAGGCTTAGTCCGGCCCAGAGAGGATGAAATACAGCATCATGTGCGTGTGTTTCGACTCATCCGAGAAGAGTATATCTACAACATCCGCCGAGCTCGGTGTAGGTAAGAGAGGAGGAAGCCGGAGCGACGGAATGAGGATGAACCAGAGCCTGGGAAGGCTGGGAACCATCGGCCACAGGTAAATGTGTTCGGGATTGCCGCCGAAGGTGGCGATGTTCCAAGGGAAGCTGGGCAGGGGGTGGGAGGGGAAGAGGCGACTTCTTTTTCTTCAACAAACCCTTCCCCACCGCAGAAGTGACAGCATGAGGGTCATACGGAGACGACTTCTACCCAAAAACCTTCTTTTTGACCTTCCCCAGAAGACAATGGAGGATTTGCCGAAGATCCAGAATCGGCCGAAGGCCTCCATCCTCCCTTATCGCCAGGTGGGGGTGTCATATGGCTCCGGTCATTTCCAGACCTAGAGCAAAAGCACCTCCCAACTGACCAAGTTTGGCACTGGATTAGAAACACAAAATAAAACAGTAACGTACAAGTACAAAACATGTCAACAAGACAAAGAACAGCTGGACAAATACAACACCACAACAACAGCGACAAAGAACAGCCGGACAGTAAATTAATGCAAATGATGACAGATATTATTGCAAATTAAGTTTTTTTTTTGGGTTGGGAGAGACTCCCAACCCACTCCAAAAGATTGAGGGCACGAGGGCTTTATTTACAAAATATATAACATTGTTACAAGTTTAAAACACAAAACTTTATGTGTGTGCAATTCCCATGAGTTCTTTTGGAATAGAGGTCTTATAATTAGAAATAAAAGGGTTAAATTAAATAAGCTCACAAAACTACGAAATACACAAAACAGTAATCAACTATAACTCTCACAAGACAATTTGTTAAGCAAACAATTACTCCTCTGTCACAGACACGTTAATTAACTTTAACAATTAAACACAAAAAAATGTCTACCAGCAATTAATTAAACACTACAAATCACAGTAAAATTCAGTCATATATCCAATCAACATTCTCTCTCAAATAGGGACAGTGTACAACCTTAATAGTCCGCAGTGGTAATGAATCGCCGTGTGCTGCGCAACCCCCCCGATTGCACCGCTGTTTTCACTCTTGAGGTCTTCGGTTCGTCTCGCGTCGCGCACCTCTTTGCTTGTCAGCCCATCGCAGCAGTCCTCTTGGTTCATCCAACACTGCTCCGAAGGTAGCCGCCTCACCGTAGACTGTAACGTCACCAAGATGTCTTTACCAGTCTATCTCCACAACCATAGCACCTTCCTCTAGCACACCAATAACGAACTCTCCCCAAATATTCCGATTCTGTGCTTTTATACTCCTCGAAACAGTCGGGGAGTAACCGCATTACAGGGGTCTAAAAATAGACATTTCATCATGTTTCGAATGTGATTTGAGTCATGTAGGCCACCCTCGTAGGGTTAAGACACAGTTGGGACAGGTATCTATGATGTAGCTTCGGCGTGACTTCAGTCACGTAGCCGCCCAGCCTATGATCAGGGGCCAGTCCACAAAGTGTTTCGAAACAGCCACTGACCACCGGCCTCCAGGTACATGGTATGCAACACTGCCCCCTCCTTAAGTCAGTTCGTCCCGAGCAGACACAGCAGCTTCAGGTCAATTGTAGAGGGCCAATCTGTCGATGTTTACAATTTTAGGTGCTCTCGCCCGAGAGCCTCGATGAAAAATCCGAAACACCACATCAATGATTTTCTTCACTATTTCATAAAGGTCTTCCCAATTCTTCTGCACCTTGGGACAACGCCCCTTCTTTCTCTGAGGGTTGTATTACCACACCAGTTGCCCTTCTTGGAATGTTTCATCTGGTGCATTCCTATCGTAGCGAGTCTTCATCCTGTCGGTGTTGATCCTAAGGTGTCGCCAGGCAAAGTTGTGAGTGTGAACCAACTTGCGACGTAACTCGCTGGTATACACAGGGGATGCAATCTGGTCTCCCTCTGCCGGTCGTCCGAACATCAGGTCGCTCGGGAGATGGAGCGTTCTTTCCTTATTTTCGACCAGAGCAACACGCCACACAAAATTGCCTTGACAGTGTGCACGAAAAACAGTCTCACTGGATGCCAGCAAAACATTTTTCTCGCAACAGACCACTTGGCAGCTGGTTGGCGAGGATAGTTCGCTTCGTGGCATCATTACCAGTTCTCTGTTGCCAGCCCTTAGTACTCCTGACCGAGTATCTATACAACACTCTAACTTACGCAACATATCTAGGCCCTGTAAACATTCATCTTTAATGTCGGCTATGTAGATTTCGTGTTCAGCGCAGAGGTCCCCCAATTTCAATTGTACCTTCCCCTTCACTGGTGTAGTCTCGCATGTCACGGTCGTCAGAAAGCTTTGTCTGGACTTATGGCCATGTGTTCGCTTGGGAGAAGGTCCTAAGATGTCCGGTCTGACAACAGTAATGGTTGCTCCAGTGTCTACAACCATGTGGCAAGAAACATCCAGACTGCCCTCCACTAGGATTCAATTACCCTCTTGTTACACTGTGCGTACTCGATGAGATATGGGGGCCTTATGTTCCACCATCAGTGTCCTTCCCTCTGTAAGATGTCGTCCTGACTCATAACCACAGTTATTAGGTTGCCATTGTGTGCGCTGGGCTCGCATTTGTCCAGGTCGTCCACATGTCCAATACTTCAGTCTTCCCTCTGGTCGCTTACAAGGCACAGCCGATAGCTGGGTAGTCTTGGTAGTCTCATGTTGCTCTTGGTTAGTGTTATTTTGTTGCAGCTGCTTGCATTGGGCTCTCAGGTGTCCATGTCGCCCGCACATCCAACGCTTTGGTCGAGAGCTAGGTGTGATCGAAGTGATTCTATTCATGAGTACATTCATCAGGGCTTCTATTCTCTTCAGGATGTTCCCTAGGCGATCATCTCTCTTGTCACCCGACAGTGCGACTTCCTGCACAGCATGCCGAGTTGATGACCCTCTTGCAGACTCGACCTCCAGTGCTCTGTGCAGGGCATCCTGCATAGTCCCTGGGGCGGCAAGGCGCACTGCTTGATACACATCTACATCGGCAGTGGCATCGACGAAAAAGCCACCTGCAATAATATCTCGTCCCTGTTCTGGACACCCCTCGAGCGACAAATGGGTGAGTCGCACAATGTCCTGCCACAATTCTTGCAGTGGCTCCCCTGATCTCTGGGTGTGGCTCCCCTGATCTCTGGGTGTGGCTCCTTAGTTGGGCATGGTGGGCATGTCTCAAGTACTTGTCTCCGAATCGCAGCTCAAGTGCAGTAACTAATGTCGAGTATTCCAGACGTTGTTCTGGAAGCGACTGGAGTATACTGAGGGCAGGTCCCCTCAGCACAACTGCAAGATGGTATGCACGTTGCTGGTCAGACCAACCATTTATGGTCGCCACAATCTCGAACTGGTTTTGGTGCTCTCGTCACGGAGTCTGGCCATTGTAAGGAGCAGGCTTCAGAGAAGTCCCCTTTCCCATGTTCGATGCAGGCATACTAGATACAACATGTTGCATCCCATTTTCTGCCTGGTTGTGAACCACACTACAACCTGGTTCAAACTTCATGATATTCTCTTCGCCACCTTCAGGTATTGATTCAGTAGTGACCTTGTCTTCTCCAGTAACAAGATGGCTACCTTCTTGACACTGACGAAAGTCTTGTCACTCTTGCCTTAGATCTTTCATTTGCTGTTCCACTTTATCTCTTATGCTGTCTACCTTCTGGTTCACATTGTCGATCTCTTCCGTTACGCTGCCTACCTTCTCGTTTACAACATCTATTTCCTGGTACACCATTTATTTTACACTATCTACCTGCTTATTTACATTTTATTTACACTATCTATTTCGTATCTACATTTTCATTTACAATATCAATTTTATTATCTACACTATCAATTTTCTTATCAACATTTTCATTGACACTGTGAACTTTTGCATTTACTGAATTTATTTGGCCACTTAATTGGCACTCATTTCCTCAATGAGGGCTTTTAGTGCTTCTATTTCAGCTGACATTCTTCTTATAATCAATCACTTTAAATTTGAAATTTAAACATAAAATGTACAAAGTGGCTAAATTTAATTGCAATTGTGTGTAACGATTTAATTTACAGAATTAATTATTGAATTTACTTTATACCTCTATCCCACTTCTGACATCAGTGTTACAAATTTGAGACACAAAACTTTATATGTTTGCAATTCCCATGAGTTCATTTGGGATAGAGGTCTTATAATTAGAAATAAAAGAGTTAAATTAAGTACTAGATTTAATAGCTCACAAAGCTACAAAATACACAAAACAGTAATCAACTATAACTCTCACAAAACAATTAGTTATGCACACAATTACTCATCTGTCACAGACACATTAATTAAATTTGACAATTAAAGCACAAAAATGTCTACCATTAATTAATTTAACACTACAAATAACAGTAAAATTCAGTCATATATCCTATCAACAGTCTCTCTCAAATAGTGACAGTGTACAACCTTAATAGTCCGCAGTTGAGATGAATCGCCGTGTGCTGCACAGCACCCCGAGTGCACTGCTGTCTTCACCCTTGAGGTCTTCGGTTCGACTCCCATCGCGCACCTCCTCTTCGCTTGTCAGCCCACCGCAGCAGTCCTCTTGGTTCGTCCAACACTGCTCCGAAGGTAGCCGCCTATCGCCTCACAGTAGACTCTGACGTCACCAAGATGTCTTCACCAGTCTATCTCCACAAATAGCACCTTCGTCTAGCACAACCAATAACGAACTCTCCCCAAATGTGCCGATGCTGCGCTTTTATACTCCTCGAAACAGTCGGGGAATAACCGCATTACAGGGGTCTAACAATAGACATTTCATCATGTTTCTGATGTGATTTGAGTCACATAGGCCACCCTCGCAGGGTTAAGACACAGTTGGGACAGGTATCTATGACGTAGCTTCGACGTGACTTCCATCACATAGCCGCCCAGTCTATGATCAGGGGCCAGTCCACAAAGTGTTACGAAACAGCCGCCGACCACCGGCCTCCAGGTACATGGCACGCAACAATATGTACAAACCCTCCGATGGCAACAGTCCTTAGGTCTGAGTCTGTAATGTAGGCACCAAAGTCAGTGATACAGGTAATTGATGAGATGGGAGGTGAGCAGGTCAGCGAAGGAAAGCTGGCCGAGCAGAGAGGAAAAACAGTGGAAAGTGGGATGAGGAAGGTGAGATGGATGGCACGGCTGAGTTGTCTGTGAAGGGCGAAGTCGTCAGATGTAGAGGGAACCATCATCATCCACTGCCCCCCCCCCTCACCAGGCTTAGACGTCATCATCTTCGTCTTCGGCAGGATGGTGGTGACCGGTCGAGGAGATTGGCCGATGAGGGTGGGGGATGATGTGGGACAGATCACACTGCTGGCGGATGAGAGGATTTCGATGGGTGGAACAGCGATGAAGGAATTTAGTGGTAATAGAGATGAGCATTGAAAGGAGGTATATGAGGGAGGAGCGAACAAGTAAGTCGTGATTGATCTTTGGCCTTTCATGTGCCTCTCTCCGACAGATACCTAGGAAATATGTGCGGGTGATAGGGCGAAGGTTATACAGAGGGGAATGAACCCAGGTGGGACAGGCATAAGAGATGAGGAAGAACATAAGATCGATAAACAGTGAGGCGTGTAGGAAGAGGAGCACCAGAGCGAGGACAAAGAACAGGAGCGAGTTGAGCAAGGATGCCGCGGGCAGATGAGACAATATAAGTTATGTGAGGGATGAAGGTAAACTGGTCGTCGAGGGTAACCCCAAGGTAACGGACTGTAGTATACCATTGGATAGGGACACATGATATATGAGAAGGTTGATCACAAGCAGGAGGAACGCGAGAAACAAAATGGACTGGGATTTGCCATGATTGAGGGCGATCCCATTGGAAAGGAATTGAGAGTTGAGGGAATGAAGGCCGCGACTGAGCCGGTCCCCGAGCATCCGCTCGGAGATGGAAGAGGCGAGGAGGCAAGTGTCATCGGCGTACTGAACAAGATAGGTACCAGCGGGGGTGACCTGGTGAGAGATGTGGTGAGCGAAGAAAAGAGGACTGAGAAGGGAGCCCTGAGGGACACCAACAGGGATGGAGCAAGGCTGGGAAAGGACCCCCTCAACCCGAACCCAAAAGGTTCGACCTTCCAGGAATGAGTAGAGGAGATGGACAAGGTGGGGGCAGGTCGATAGAGGAAAGATGGGATATAAGATGGGCATGAGGAACAGAGTCAAAGGCATGTGCGAGATCGAGGAGGACCATGCCCATGTGTTGCTGCCTGGAAAATCCGTGGACAACCAAGTGCTCCACACGTGCAATGGCGTGGGAAGTGGAATGATGGGAACGAAAACGATGGGAACGAAAACTGAACTGGTGGTGCGGGAGAAGGTGAGCTGAATCAACAGCAGGGAGAAGACGGTGAAGGATGACCTTCTCTGCTACCTTGGAGAGGATGTAGAGGAGAGAAATGGAACGAGTGGAGGAGGGTAGGGAAGGGGGTTTACCAGGTTTAGGGATGGGAGAAACAATGGCGATCTTCCAACAGGAAGGGAAGTGGCAGTGAAGAAAAATGGCATCAATCAGTTTGGTGAGGAAAACTACGGCTTTTCGAGGAAGGGCACGCAACAAGGGAGCAGGGAGTGAGTAAACCAGGGGCACTAGAAAGGCGGAGCATGGAAAGAAAGGGGAGGATTTCTTAAGGGGAGCCAGGGCGAAGGGGGAACAGTCAGGAAGCAGAGGGAGGGTGACGTGATGAGACAAAACAGGAAGGCCATCCTCGTCATTCGAAGAATCAGATGAACAGAGAGGAGCAGGAAAAGCGGAAGCAAAGGTCCCATGGAGATACGTGGACACATTCTCAGATCGCTCCGAAGCTGTCTCTGCCACAGAGGTAGGAGTAGTAAGAGGAGGAATTACAAATGGTAGGAGTGAATCCGAGGCGATAGAGGTAGGACCAAAGGGAACCAGAGATGGCTGAGAGGGAATTTAGGCGTCTTGTCTCCTGAGCAGATTTCCACTCTGCCACCAACCGGCGGCACTGCCCCGCAGAAGGAGGTAACCCCCGAAACCACGGAGAGTGAGTGTCCTGCCTGAGGCCACGGAGACGGTTTCGCAGAGACAAGAGCCGGCAGAGATCAGGAGGGAAAGTTGGAAGGACACAAGGCCGAGTGAAGGGAATGTGGGAAGCGGCGGATGCAGAGATGGTGTGGCTAAGGACAGCATTGGTGGCTATATCCGCAGGAGAGTGAAAATAGAGTGTGAGTTCAAGAGAGGCAGAAATGGCACCCTGGTAACCATACCAGTCGGCACGTGGGAAGTCGTAACGAGAGAGGTGAGGGTTGGAGAATGGGTAGAAATGAAGGCCGAGGATGGGCACATGGTCAGAGGATCCAGCGGAAACATTACGTAGGTCAGAGATTAGGGGGAGGCGAGAAGACAGAGCAAAGTCAATGACACTCGGGACACGGTTAATTTGGGAAGGGAAAAGGTAGGATTAGGAGGAGCCGAAAGAGACAGATGGGAAGTGCAAAAAAACTGGCGGAGGGAACTGGCCCGCCGGTTTGGGGTAGGACAGCCCCAAATTGGGTGGGTAGCGTTGAAGTTCCCAGCCAGCACAATATGAGCATCGAGCTGCCAGAGGGCGACAACATTGGGAGTGGGAAAAGGAAATTGAGGGGTTATGTAAAGGGAAACAAGGGTAAAGGAATAAGGTCCACCGTTAAGACGAACGGCGACCGACTCAGTCGCGGGAGAGGAGGGAGCGAATTGGAGGTGATGTGTGAAGGAGGAACGGTCCAGGAGAGTGACCCCACCACCCCGACCGTCGTGGTCAGCACGATGGACCGCATAACCAGGCACAACGAGAGGGGTAGAAGATGAGAGCCAAGACTCGGAGAGGAATACAATGTCAGGAGAGTGATCATGAAGAATTGACATGAGGTCATGGAGTTTGGGGAGGGGAGAAAAGGAGTTCCACAGACGGAATTTAAGAGGACGGGGAGGACTTCTATCTTTTCGACGGGAAAACGGGCACAGGAGACAGCAAGGAGAATGCGGCGAATAATTGGAAGGTAAGTCTTGATGAGAGAAAGGTTTTCATGAAAGGATGAAGTGAACGAGGAGAAAGTGGGTGAGGCAGAAGAAGAGGCTTGAAGGTCAGAGGGAGAGGTGGGTTCGGCAGGGGGAGGAACAGCAGCAGACGGGGTGGACCAGGCAGAAGGCCGGAGAGGAGGAAAGTCAGCAGAAGTGAGCAAAAAGGGCAGTTGAACAGGGGGTGAGTCAGTAGGTTTGCGTGGAGGATGACGGCGAAGGTAGGCCACGATTTTGGGGCAGGATGGAGATGTCGAAATGTGGTCACCACCGCAGTTGCAGCATTTTCGGGTCCCTGTCCTGTCACCATGACAGTAACGGCTCCAATGGGGGCCGGCGCACTTGAAGCAGCAGAGGTCATGGGTGCAGCGAAGGCTGGAGTGGCCAAGACCTTGGTAACATTGAGGAATGTGGCCAGAACCGTGGAACATCTCAATGCGGACAGCCCAGCCGCCAGTGGAATGAAGGCGTAAATAGGGAGTGAGTGGAGTCACCAAGTTTATGTGTGCAGATGAGGAAGGGCTTTGTAGTGGCTTCATGTGAGATGTGCATTCGGGTGACAGAGTGGACAGGAAGGTGGAGATTCTCAAGTTCTGCAAGTAGTTCATCAGGCATCGTTGTCAAGGGAAGTCGTTTAATGACAACCGTGTCGCACTTCTCGTCATCATGTAAGGCAGTGTAAGGCTTGTAGCCCAGACAGTGTAGCTTGTCGAACAAAAACTGATGGTCACGGGCGTTGGAAGTGTAGAAGGAAGTACGGTCTTTCACGGAAGAAATGGTCAGTGGTCCAGTCAAGTCTGTTTGAAGGCGACGAGAAGAGAGGAAGGGGTGATGCAGGCGATGGGCGGCATGCGACGGCGAGAAGCAGCATCCTTGGTGGTGGGAGCAGTTGTGTTCTTGGTGTGTTAAGACGAGAAGTCAGTAGGTCGAGATGTTCGAAGCAGCAGGGTCAGGCAGAGAAAGCTCAGGATGTGCAGCAGTGGGACGGACATCATTTAGGTCGGTGCATTTGTGTTTCTTGCCAGGAGGGTGAGAGGAAGACTGAGAGCTCCTAGAGGGAGCTGGCGAGTGTGGGCGGGAAAATGCTGCATCGTAAAAGTGAATAGCGTCAAGGTTGGACAGTGGAGCAAATTGGTTGTTAGTCATCATCATGCCGTCGGAGGAACATGAGTCATGGTGTCGCTTCTTAATGGTCTTCTTTGGTATGGTGAAACCGTAGTCGTCGGTGGTGGCAGCAGCGTCTGGGTCCACAATCATGTAAGTAACGTCGGCGTTAGCGACTTGCTGGTGATGAATCTTCGGGTCCAGATGTACGGTCGTGGTGTAGCAGGTGAATGTGGCAGAAGTGATCGGGGCAGAAGTGGTGGCAGTGGAAGTAGTAGTGGCAGAATTGGCAGTGACAGAAGTGGTGGTTGTAGAAATGGCGACGGCAGAAGTAGCAGTGGCAACAGTGGGGGGAGGCTTGTGCGGTTGTGAATCTTGGCAATGATGTATCTGTGCGACCAGTCACAGAAGAGGCTGTAGAATCAGGAGGGGAAAGTACAGGCATGTCGAGAAGCGAAGGTAGAGATCCAGGCCGAGAACCAGGAAATGGCAGGGAGGCAGAGCGGAGGTCGTCATCATAAGGTAAGGGGCCCATATTTCGTCCCCTAGTTGTATTCCGACTCCAAAAAGCCTTCAGGAGACTCCTCTTATTTTTAAAATGTGTATATTTACTCCACAACTATTCACCAATAATAAAATATTTCACTCAAAGAAAAGAAACATATAGTTACATCGAAAAAAATTCAAATGTGACAGCAGAAATCAATTTTTTGCAAAAGTGTTCCTAATTCCGTCCCCTTCACTGATTTCCAATATATATATATATATATATATATATATATATATATATATATATATATATATATATATATATATATATATATATATATATATATACACACATTCAAATAACAACAAACCCTGTTAAAAATACTTTAAAATATGTATGTATGCAGAAATGTAGCACAAAAGTCTAAGAGACATGGAAAACTTTACCCTTTTTTCTTAAAAAATAATGAAACTTGCAAAATCCATCGAACTGCAAATGTTTAGCCTTCCAAACACGTGTAACATATGAAGTTCCTTTTGTTCTGGGAACCGCAGCACAGTTCATGGTACCAGATAACACACTTAGTACAGCGAATCCACTTCTGACCATGTCTATCACAAGAAAATGTTTTTCTACAAATAGGACATTCAGCATCATCATCATCGCTATCTTCATCAGTTGACACACATTCAATGTTTACACTACTGTCACTGTCACTGGAAATGGCTGAGACAGATTTTCGTTTTTTACTTATGGCAATTTTTTTTTTGTGGAATCGCGTGTCGTTTACCGTACACCTTCTTTCGTTTTGCTACAGCAGCTTCAACATTTTGTTTGTGTGGAGAGCTTGTCACTACAACTGCAGAACCACGCCTCGTAGATGTCGATGGCTGGATCACGGGAATAGCTCTGATGTGTTGCAGGCTGACTGCAGGAACTGGCTGAGTGTTCGTAGGAATGTCTACAACTTCATTCGTTCGCCGACCATGAGGCACAACTGCAGAACCACATCTCGTAGGTGTCGATGGCTGGATCACGGGAATAGCTCTGATGTGTTGCAGGCTGACTGCAGGAACTGGCTGAGGGTTCGTAGGAATGTCTACAACTTCATTCGTTCGCCGAGCATGAGGCACAACTGCAGAACCACGTCTCGTAGATGTCGACAGCTGGATCACGGGAACACCTCTGATGTATTGCGGACTGACAGCAGGAGCTGGTTGGGAGTTAGTAGCAACGTTCACTTCATTTCTTTGCTGAACATGAGCCAAAAAGTCCACTTCACTGAATGTATTCGCATTGTAAGGAACAATGCCAGTTTTGCGAAAACCATTGGCTGCAACTTCCATAGTTGCTGCTCGTACGTATGCTTGAGAAAACAATCTAGCAAGCTGCAGATTAGTGACCACACGACCAGGGTTGTAAGTTAGCCAATTCTCAATAGCCTGAGCATAAAATGTTTTAAAGGGAAACATAAAAGCCACATCGAGAGGCTGGAGTTTGGCTGTAGAATGCAGTGGTAAGCAGACAATTTTAACTCCATTTTCACGAGCAAAATCAATCACATTTATATTCCGCATGTGCGAGTAGTGTCCATCTAATATTAAAACAACAGGATCTTCACGTGACGGTTTAACTGTCGCAACGAAATGCTGGAACCACTTGGAAAATAGATCACCAGTGATCCACCCAGATTCGTGAACAGCCCCAACAGTTCCCGGGGTATCCCCGTCTAAAAGTTCTGCTTTCATTATTTTCCTTGGAAAACCCATCATTGGTGGGATGTATTGACCTGCTGCCGACATACACACCACCACAGTTACCAATGACCCCCTTTCAGCAGAAGACATTTTATGCACTTCTCTTTTTCCTTTCATTGCGATAACTTTTTGACTTTTGTGCTGTACAATTGAAATCCCTGTTTCGTCAACATTGAAAATCTTTAGAGGGCTGTGCTTTACTTTCGCAAGTTCTGGTTCCAACACAGAAAAACTTGTCTACATTTTCTTTACTAAACCCATTAATTCTGGCAAGAGATAATTACTGTGGTTTCCTTAGAGACAACTGGGGATGCCGTTTCAGGAACAGGCATAACTATTTGCCACCAGCAGATTTATTTTCAACTGAAAAAGGATGTTGAACATTGTTGCGTATCGCAAGCTGAAACGCCATGTGGCGAAGGTCTTTCACAGTTAGGCCATAAAAATGGCTTTCAATAGTCGTACAGTACTCCACTAATTCATTCTCCAATGTTTCTGGCAAAATTGGTTTTCTGCCTATTTTAACACTTACTAATTCTTCTGCTGTAAGATCACCACTTCTTTTAACATAGTCTTTCAATGTTGCGCGAGGAACATTGAATGTCTTGCTCGAAGATTTGCATCCCATTTCTTTGGCTTTGACTGCACATATGGCTTTCTGCATAGCATTTTTGTCCCACGTCTTGCGTTTCGCCATCTAAAAAATAAATAAATAAAATACATTTAAAAATTAGGCTGTGACCTTTAAAAAAAATGTTACAAATTTCGTCCCCTGGACGAAATTGGGAACTTCATAGGGGACGAAATAAGGAGCCATGTCTGCATAACAGTGAAAGCCATTTCATATGCGTAAAACCAATTGATGGTGTCAATGCGATATTTTTAAGTCTTGAGTATACAACACACATAAGTATATTACATAGGTTTTAAATACTACTTATACTTTGGAAGTAACATGTAAACAAAGTTGATGTACTCAAGAACTTACCTTATCGGGAAACACAAAATTCGTTTACAACTGCCGAACTGCCATTACTACACTATCTGCACTCTAGCGGAATACTAAGACGTAACGTTTCTAACAGTTCCAAGCGCTTCCGCTAGGTTGCAGCAGCTACCTGGCTATATACACGAGAGGACGAAATTAGGCACGGGGACGAAATATAGGCCCCCTACCTTATTTAACACCAGGCGGAGATTGCAGTCTTCGCGAGTCGCCAGCTGCATCCGAACCTACACCCGACGACCCTGGGTTGGCAACCCTGGGAGCCGCATAGGCCACCCGAGAGGAATTTTTGCTGGCAGGAGTCTTCCCATATGTACGCAAAGGTGCACCCTTACGTCCGCGTTTTTGGAGTTCGGCCGGAGGCCTCCGCCCCGAACTGCCTCCGTCTAAGGGTGGTACCTCTGGGGGCGGTCCACTCCAATCCACCCTCCTCCACCACCTCCTTAGACAACAGCCAGGTAGCCACTTACCACAGAAAACTTAACTTAAATTGAAAGTTAACAGTAAAAACTGGAAGAAAATAAAGTTAGTGAACAGTAAAATCTTTGCCAAAAAGCCTGGAAAAGAAAGATTATTATTTCTGGCTAGAACGCTAAAGTTTCACTTAAAAAGCTTAGCCGAAAGTATCCCCAAGATTGAAAAGCGACAGAATTCTGCAACGCTTTGATCGTAAGCCGATAGGCCGAGAAGCGATAACGATTAACTGCCACCACATGCTATAAATACCCCAAAACGCTACCCTGGACAACTTCCCGACCCCGCGATGTTCTACCTGTGCAGGAACGTCTATCTACGGCGACATGCATGCTACTTACCTACTCACATACATACTTACTGTCATTCGGCTAATCATCCTCCGACAGACCAATTCCCTTTTAGCCACTAGCATATACCCCATTTCACCATGTCCCATAATGTGCACTGTCGAAAGAGGCCGCAAAATACGTGGTTTGCATTCCTCACCAACCGCCGCAGCACCATACGGGTAATCAACTCTCCCCAGGCTACTCATACCACGAGCGACTAACTCCCTGGATATCTGCCAGCAGATTTAAGGCATTTATAAAAAAATGTTTCAAACCCTGTACAGCAAATTGACTTGAAAGTAAATGGGGACAAACAGCGCCTAGCGCCATTGTTAAACTAAAAAGGGGTCTTAGCAAATTAGCTAAATTTTCCCACCTCACCCCAAGGTCGGGTTACCTTCACCTGGTGCTGAAGGCACAGGACAGTAAATATTAAGATGGGACCAAGTCCTTTTTATAGATTTAAGAAGGAAACAAAATAATAAAAAACATACATTTCACTTTGAAAATATTGGCGTATCAGGGAGCCTAACTCCCTGCGATCCTTAATATACTTCATTACTTAGACTAGGCCTTAAGAGTACTTATGGGGAGTAGCCCCTCCTATGTTGAACCTTAAGAAATTAAATAAGGTAGGCTGCCCACCCAAAAGACCCAGAGCTAGTTGTTCCCCCCACCCACTACCATGCAGTGCCTCTGGTCAACCATCCTAACAAAGCTATTAAGGATAGCTCCATCGACCAGCCTCGAGATGAGACCAACCGAAGGGGCGCACCAGGATGTGTTGAAGTCCCTAAGAAGCCACGACGCGGTGCTGCCCCAGCCAGGGTACAGCCCTATACGCCATGGTCCTCCCCCCTCCCAGAGCAACACCGAGAAGTGGATCTGGGAGGGGAGAGCCTAATAGTTAACCTGCATATGGAGTTTGTCCGTGCACTGGCACACAGTTGTGGCTCAATTCCTGATCGGTCCCAGGACAAGTCTTAAGTGGGGTTTGTTGGTATACCCACTTAAGTTACATTAAGTAATTTAAAGAATAGGATCTACTTTGATGTCCTAGTACATTGCATTAACACTTCAAACTTGGGTTTAAAAGGTGCAAGCAATGGAAGTGGCCATCAAGTGTATGCATGATTGCCCCTAGGCCGACCAAGCCTCCTATCACCCAATACGAGTCCTGGATCCGATCGTGGGGGCCTTTCCTATCTGATATTAGATCTAATGTGCAGCTGTAGGCTGCTAATTAACACAATATTTGTGGCCAATGCTCGGAATATATGGAACGGGTAATATTTTAATTTTAATGCCGAGGGCAGCCATTGGCACTGGACTTTAACAATTTAAAATTTCCTAATGGCTTAAATTCATGTTATAAGGTTATTTTTTGACATAAATTGTCAGTGGCTGAAGGCCTTATACAGTGAGTCTAACACTCACAAAACTTCAGTAAAACAAACCTGAAAGAGAAAGAGAAAACATACAGGAGCAGTAAGGATAAGGAAATAAAACACACATGGCACATACTGTAAAATTATCAGATACAAAGAGAGATAGGTAAAACAGGGTGTCTAACACCCGCAAAGCCTTAGAAGATTCTCAAGTACAGATGGTGATGTGGAAGATAAACAAGGTGTCCATCAAGTGCATGCATGATTGGCCCTAGGCCGACCAAGCCTCCTATCACCCAATACGAATCCAGGATCCGTTGGTGGAGACCTTTCCTATCTGATATTAGATCTTAATGTGCATCTGTAGGCTGCTACTTAACACAATATTTGTGGCCAGCGTTCGGAAAAAAAAATGAAAGTGTAAAATTGTAATTTTAGTGCTGATGGCAGCCGGATGGGGATGGGATCACCTGCTGGGCGTGGGGTGAACTGTATTTTTTTGAAGGGGGAGCATGCTTGCGGGGGGAATCCTGGAATGTGTTTTGGTTTTATTTCATTTTTTTTATTGTATTTTCACTTTTTACTTATTTTTCGTTTTGTTGGACAAATTTGTACTCTTAAATTTAGTATTCTGTGTACACTTATCAAAATGGGGTGTTAGGGGAAGGTCATGTTGGGGTGGGATATGGGAGAACTGTGCTGATGTGATTGCGTGATACAGTATGCCTGGACTGGGCCGATGTCGTCCTGGATCCGGTGGTGGGGCGTTGTCATATGCTTCTCTACCTGGAGTTTCTTCGGTTTTGAGGTAACGAGTGCTGAAAAGTGGTCGACTTAGGTGAGTCGTAGCTGGATGTGTGTCAGTGATTTGGTGAATGAGTGGATTCGTGTGTCTGCTGCAGTGATGAATGAATCTGTCGCTGATGTGAGCGATGGTGGTGTGATGATGAGGAAGACCTGTGTGCTCCAGTAATGTGTTGCGTGGTGTCGGCAGGTACAGTCCTGTGAATAGGCGAATACCATGGAAGTATGAATGTTGTGAGTGGTGATGTGAGATCATGTTTGGCGTGTGTAGGTGAGTAGTGGGATCACATGAGTCCTGTACACGGTTGTGTAAGTGACAAGAGTGGTGCCTGATGATGGGCGAATTATGGGAGCGAGCTGGCGCATGACATGATGTGATTTTGTGACTATGTTGTCGATGTGTGGGATGAAGTCGAAATGCTTGTCGAAGGTGATACCGAGATACTTGATTTTTGGTGACCATAGGATGGTGGTGCCTGATAGTTTGAGTGGATGTTCTGGAATTATGTGTTGTCATGTGAAAAGAATGGCTTGTGATTAGGTTTTTATTGAGTGAGTTGCAACGAGACAGGAATCGATTTTAGAGTGAAGTGAGGCCACAGCTGTGGTGGTCGCTGCACACGTGTTCGTGTACTGATGATGAGATGATGCATGTGTCGTCTGCATATTGAACGATGTGAGTGCCTGGAGGTGTTTTTATGTCTCCGATGTGGAGGGTGAAGAGGAAGGGACTGCGGAGCGAGCCCTGAGGAACACCTGCAGGAATGGGTCGTGGTTCTGATGAGGTGTACTCCACCCTCACCCGAAAAGTCCTGCCTTCCAGAAAGGCGCAGAGCAGATGAGTTGGAATGTCGGTGAATGATAGGCGTGATATGAGCTGATGGTGTGTGACAGAGTCGAAGGTGGAGTGTTTGAACCCGAACTGGTGATTGGGAAGGAGGTTGCAGGTTTGTACTGCGATGGTGAGACGTCGGAGGATGACTTCCTCGGTGACCTTGAACAAGATGCAGAGGAGTGAAATGGGTCTGTATGAGGTGGGCGATGAGGTGGGCTTCCCTGGCTTAGGGATTGGCCCCACTATGGTGTTCTTCCATGGAGTGGGAAAATGATCATGGTGTTGACTATGTGTGTAGGCAGGTGAAGATGGAGAATATTTCGCCTGGTGTGGTGAGATGGAATGATGGTGTGTCTGGTTAAAATGGAAGGGTGATGTGATTGTGAGATGTGGTGAGTGTCCTTCGTCAGAGGATTCTGAAGATGATAGTGCGGGAATGGTAGCAGAGGCGAATGTAGTCTGGAGGTGAGCTGCTATGGCTTCGGACTTCTCTGCTGCGGTCTCTGCCACTGAAGTGGGGTTGGTGAAAGGTGATATGATGGTAGGCGTGGGTTTGATTTTGCGAATGTATGTCCATATGTTGCCAGATGATGTGGTGAGGGATTCGAGTCGTCCTGTCTCCTGGTCGGCCTTCCAGCGAGCCACGATTCGCCGACACCAGCCCCGCAACAGGAGGTAAACCTTCCTGTGTAGCAAGGAGCATGATGCCTGCCTATGAACCCACCAGCAGTTCCTGAGGGACATGGTGTCTTGAATCTCTGGTGGAAATGGTGTGAGAAAAGAGGGGGTCGGGATGAGTGGTATGTGTGCATTGGCTGCATTCTTGATTGATGTGTTGAGGTGATCGACTTGCCTGTCGATGTCTGCTGGTGAGTGAAATGGAACTGTGAGGTCGATGGCATCTGAAACCGCACATTGAAAAGTGTACCAGTCTGAGGAACGGAAGTGAAACTGCGGAAGGTGAGGGTTGGTGTGTGTGTGATATTGGATGAGTGTGGTGACTGGGATGTGGTCTGATGTGCTGTCGATGATGGTGCGCATGTTTGAAATGATGGGGTGATGTGTGGAGAGAGTGTAATCTATGATGCTGGGTTGACTTCTGAGTTGGTGAGGGTAGTAGGTGGGAGTGGTGGGTGCGGTGAGTGCGAGGGGTGAGTGAAGGAGGTAGTTCCTGAAAACTCCGCCCCTGCGGTTGGTAGTGGAACAAGCCCACAATGGGTGAGTGACATTGAAGTCTCCCGCCATTACGACATGTACGTCGGTCCTATCGTGAGCCTCAATGTCTGCAGTAGGGAAAGCGTAGTTTGGGGGGAGGTAGACAGAGATGAGGGTGAGTGGATATGGTTGACTATGGAGACGAACAGCCACCGCCTCAGTCGTGTGTGAGGTGGGGATAACACTTCTGTGGTGTGAGATGGATGAGCGGATGAGGATTGCCACCCCCCTCCCCCCTGGCCATCGTGGTCGGCGCAGTGTGTGATAAATCCTGGGAAGTGGAGTGGTGTGGACGAGGTGAGCTAAGTTTTTTTTAGAGGAATGACATCGGGTTGGTGAATGTTGATATGATTGCGAAGATCGTTGATTTTTGAGGTGAGTGAGTTACAATTCCAGTGAAAGTACCTATGGTGTCTGTCCATCGATGAATACGATGATTGTGTTTAGAACTATTTCTATTTTCTCTGCTGTGGTGTGTGCTTGTTTGATGCATCTGATTGTGGTGACGATGCATGGAATGCATCGTTTGATGAAGTGTATGATTTCTGAGATGGAGTTTCCGAAAGAGGAAGTGTCGTTCGTGGTGTTATGTGGTTTATGGTGATAGTTGGTGGTGTCATTGGAAGTGTGGATTGTGGTGGGTTAATGTGATCCTGTGGTGATTACATGAGAGTATGACATGGAAGTGGATGTGGTTGGTGACCATGTGGTGATGTCTTTGTCAGATGACACTGTGTTATTCGTGGTGTCATTCGTTTGTCGCATCATGCGTTGCATTTGGTTCTGTCTTAGTTGGGGGAAGTCTTTTGTCGACAGTCTGTCTGGTCCAGGTTGTCATGTCTGTTCGGTGTCATTAGTCTTTCGTTCTCCTCTTTGTTGGTGTCTTCGCTCGTAGGCCAGATGGTTTGGGCTGTCAGGTGATGTCGCCATGTGGGGTCCTTCGCAGAGACAGCACTTAATTTTTGCTGGTGTCTTGCAGTCTCTTGACCAGGGTTCTCCAGCGCACTTGAAACACTGGAGACTTTTGCTGCACTTCACTAAGGAGTGACCCAGTCCTTGGCATCTGTAGCACTGGGGGAGTCTTGTGGAGCCCCTGTATCACTCCACATGGATCGCCCAGCAGCCGAGGCGTTTCAAGCTAAGGAACTTGTCTGCCTCTCGGGTGTATTGTGTTGTCAATAGTAAGAACTTTGTTGATGCAGTAGGTTTGGAGCTGAGTGGTGTGATGTGTGAAACTGGGAGATGGAATTCGTTTAGTTCGTCGAGGATTTCTTCAGTTGTGGTGGTTGTTGGAAAGTGTTTGATGACTACACGATCAGCCTTCTCGTCATCTCGTGTGTTGGTGTATGGCAGGAATCTCAGATTTTTTAGGCGTTTCAACAGGTAGTCATGATTGTGAGGGTTGGAGGTGTAAAATGATGTGCGATTTTTGATGGATGTCATGGTCATGGGTTCTGTGAGTTCTGCTTGGAGAAGTCTGGCGTTGAGAAATGGCTGTGACTGGATTTCGATGATGCATGCGATGGGTAGCATTCGTGTGACTTTGGTTGCTGAGGTTTGGAAGGTTATTGGATGGTTTGATGAGAAGATTGATTTGGGCTTGGCAGTTTACGGCATCGGGTGTCATGATGAGATGGTGTTGGAGAGGCAGACCGGGAAGAGTGTGTCTCGATGGCATCAAAGTTTTGCTGTGAGCTGTGTCTGTTCGATGTTTTGAGAGGTGGGCCGGAAGGGTTGTCATTTTGCTGGGATCTTTTGCATGTTTTCTTTGGATGTGTGAAGCCAGAAAGTTCCATGGGTGTGATGGTTGTGTGATTTTGATCAATGACAGTAGCGAAGATGTGTTGTTTTGGCAAATCATGTGAAGATGAATGAGGAACGTCGGTTTGTTCAGGATCGATGATAAGTGGCATGTCTGGATGGAGAGATGATTGAAGTTGGTTTGGATCAGATGTGATGGCTGGTTCGTCGGGAAGTCGCCTGTCTTCGTGCGGTGGAGCGGGGTCGTCGTCTTCTCTCTTCTTGTCTACAGTGTCGTCAGATGTGACCATTCGTGGCGTTAGGTCAGCTTGTTCCCCGGGTGGGTTGCTGGTTCGGAGCCTGGTGATGTCTGTCGTCGGTGATGTGGAAAGTCGGGTTTGGAGTGGATCGTTGCACCATACTTTGGCTTCGTGTCATTCGTCTCAAGCCCACAGAAACCGAAAACCATCAGGAACCATAGTTATTCCGTATGTTAGAGGCCTTTCGGGAAAAAAATGAGACGTCTGGGAAACAAATACGGACTTCAAACAGCATTCCGATCCAAATCTACTATCAAAAGTGTAACATACAGTATGTTGCGGACTATAAAAATATTACAAATTGAAGCAAATGTAAAACAAGCAATTTTACTAATCAAAAGTTACAAAGTTGGCAATTTAAACATATGGAAAATCCAAATATGTGTCCACACAGTGGACATTACTTGCGTGTTTGAGACGGAAAATTATTATTTAAAAAAGTTATAAAATATATTAATTAGTTTTACAACGATCACAAAGTATATCGACTAAAAAAGAAAATTTCTTGGCAAGTCACCACAAAGGTAGTTACTTCCGTGGGCTCCATAATGTCAAAATCTGGTGTTACAAAGCTAGAAGTAAATAAAGCAACACACGTGTGTGCAAAAAGCCATCGTACAAATAAGCAACAAATAATCACAACAGGTAATAAATACCAGTGGAAAAGGGAAATAGCCAAGAACAAAAGCAAACCCTACAAAAACATTTTAAGACCGAGAGAGAATTTTTCATCAGACGATGACCGAAAAAGGAATTTAGAAAAATCATAACATGAATTAAACAAACTAATTCCAGCACAACACATGACGGCAGCCACCTTGCTCGCCATGGGAGGACAAGTCCCCCAACCTACCCTATCACACTAACTAGGAGCTCGGAAATACTTACATACTCAGTGCCCGTGCTGACGGCCCACGCAAGAACCTTAGTTCAACCTGGCCAGAGTCTAGCTAACATGCCTACGCAGGGAAGAGGAGAAAGGGAAACATAGAGTAAGAGCAAAGAAATATAGCGATACTAAACAACAGCCTTCCGAGCCATCAAATAGTCACGTGGTCCACTGCGCACCGCCGACGAGAGCGCTGTAGGCACCCAAACGGTGCAAAAGTATGGTCACCAGGGTAAAACCAGCCACTGAAAAACTACAAACTCACAACTGTGTACATCAGATACCCTGCGAATGTGGTTATATGTATATTGGAGAAACTGGCCGAGCTCTTTCAACACGTATCAAAGAACATAAAAACTATTGCAAGAAATGCGAAACCCAAAAATCTAGACTGGCTAAACATGCATGGGAAAATAGCCTCTAAATTCTTTGGGGAGACTCGAAACCACTTACACAGGAAACTGATAAAATTAAAAGAAAAATCATAGAATCAGCCTTTATTATTAGCAATAGCAATATTTTCAGTCAACAGAGTATTGAATTAAAAAATATATGGATCCCATTGATTAAGAGAGAAACAACTTTACAGCACATAACAAAAACACACACTCAACCCATCACAACCAATCAGAGTCAATCGATGCTGCGCTACCAATCAGGAGACTGCTCGTCTCCCACTGGCTGAGTAGGATAAGTGGGCTTACCCTACATAAACCCATGGTTTTTCCAGTCTCCTCATCATCATGCTGGACTCCGGACTGTGCACATCTCGTCGGGACGTGCGCCAAGTGACCTGTCGGCTGGGAGGATCCTGAGGTGCCAAGGGGCGAAGTGTGGTGAGCCCACTGGCAGGATGCAGCAGCGTGGCTTACTGTCGGGATGTGTACATGAGTTCCAGGTGCAGTGACCATCTGCGACACGACGCATCCCTGGGTGACGGATAAGGGATCCCAGCTTGCTGGGGTGGCTGGAAATGCACAATACCAGCCCGTGGACCAACTGACGGGAGTCGTTGAAGTGTCATCATGGGTCGTTGTAGTAAGAAGAGTGGGTGGACCTGAAGTCTGCGAGTGATATGGCTGGACTTGGGTGCCAGGCATGCTGGGGCAACTACCTTCGAACTGCTATTACAGCTTTTCTCACATCACTACAACACCGCCAAGGCGGCTGGTTATCTGTTAAAGGTTCTGTGTGTTCAACGAGGGATGAGATACCTGCTCGACTGAATCAACGACTTGTGATGCACCAACGAGCTCCGGTGACAGATGCGACGGCACTGCCACTATCGACATAAGCCCTCTCCAAGCCGATTTGGTGGGGGGCTTCACAAGTACCTAGAATACAGCCACAACCTCGGCCCCTTCCCTTCTGGGAAGGGTGTCCGCAACATTTTAGACTACCGGCAGCAGGTTTCCTCCAGTGTTGACGCTGGTTTACTGCTGTCTCTCACATCGTAACACCAAAAGGCTGCAAGGGTCCAAACCGTGGTCCTTGCAGTCTCCCCCTAGCGCTTGTCACACCGCAGGCCACGGCAATTCCCTCCTATTCTTAACTGAGCGAGACGGAAACTGCTTGGCCACCAATTTTACGTTGTAACAATTAGCGTGTAGCCGAGAAGGCTGGCATGTACTAGATTCCTCCCCCTAGCTAACCCCCATTATCGTGAGGTCTCGCCAAGCCAGCTGGCAGGTCGGGGATCACCTTGTGCTGCGAGGAGGGGCAGTACAAAAAAAAGTTTTCTCATCAGTCGCACTCTTGTTCCTGAACCCTGTGTGTCTACCTGATGACGGGAACAGATTCCAGTTCTCGAAACGTAACACTGTCTGTCTGGAAAACTACTGTGTTTTGTTTCGTCTCTTCATTGTGTCGTTTGTCTTTTCTGTGCATGTCTGATATCTGTTGCATTTTGTCTTGTCTATTTGTTGTGTCTTTTTGTTATTTTTCTGTTCGTGTCTGATACCTACTGTGGTTTTTGTTTCGTCTCATCGTGTCGCATGTTACTTGGTTTTTTGTTTTATTTGTTATTATTTTCATTTATTATCTGTTTGTTTTTTTATTTGACCCGATTCTATTTTGGTATTTCATGTTGTGTATGTATCTTGCTGACTAAAGCATACTCCGCTTATTTTATGGTTTTCTTTTATTTGTTTAGTTTTCTTTGACAGTCATTCAATTCGCAATGGAGTACATCCAAGAAACTGAATCCAGTCATGCACTCCCATTGCACAGTTCTTTCAAAGATCGTATCAATGACCGGTATGGACCCGGTATGCATATTTCTCTGAGGCAACTGGAAACAAAAATGATCGATCTATCTCGTTGCTCCAACAATTTGACTTTTCTTTGTAAATGCCGCAGTGAGGGTGTAATTCCAAAGGGTCTTACTGTCAAATCTCCTGTGAACAGCAAACAGTCTCAAAAAATAGCCCTGAAAGCCAGCCAAAATCTGCTGAAAGAAAGAATTACTGCCTATCACTGTCAAAAATCACAATTGAACAATGAAATATCTGCAATACAGCTTGAAATACAGTCAATAATCAGTACAAAATATGTTAATTGTATATATCAGTCTATCACGAATCTTGTCTAGAAAAAAATCTGTTAGGTGCAAAGAAAGGCAAAAAGATAAATTTTCCAAAATGACCAGTACAGTGAACACAAAAGCCCATTCCGCAACAAAAAGTATTAACACAGTCATTAATGCATCCTCAAGAAACTTGTCCAACTGCGAGGAAAGTGTTTTGCGAAAAGGCCTTAATTTCTGCATTGCTCCACTACACATTCCTGTCCTTGACATAGTTTCATCCGTCGAGATTGCAATATAAAAACTCCCTGCAGCTAAACAAGACTAATTTCGCTGGACTGTGCGTACAACGATTACCTCATCTGGCTCACCAAAACCAAATATCTCTTCCGATGAACTCAAAGCCATCAAAACTCTGAAATCCGACCCTGACATTGTAATACTTCCGGCTGACAAGGGTCGTGCTACTGTGGTATTAGATAAATCAGACTATTACAAAAACAAAATCACAGACCTGATCACCACTGAACAATACACACATCTTGAAAAATACCCCACTGCCAGCATTGAGAGAAAAGTGTATCAAACTTTGAAAAAACATCAAAGCCTCATCTCAGATAAAACAAGATCTGAGCTGACGCCCCACAGCAGTAAGTCACCCCACATATATGGTCTTCCAAAAATCCATAAGCCTGACATGCCTCTGCCCCCAATCATCAACTGATGCAATGCTTCATGCCAAAAGCTATCAAAATATATCCTGAAAATTGTTGAACCCCTTGCAGGCCAGACACCAACTTTTGTAAAAGACTCTTGTCATTTCATATCCATAACCAAAACTTTGGAATTAGAAATCACTGACGCCCTAGTGAGTTATGATGTCCAAAGCCTTTTCACTAATGTACCTGTGTCTGTAACTCTCAACATTGTCAAGGCCAAGTTGGAAGCTGACATAACAACCATACCAATTCCATCCTACATGAAATGATTACCCTTTGTGTCACCACGACATATTTCCAGTTCAATGAGAGTTTCTACATACAAACAGACGGCGTGGCAATGGGCTCTTCACTTTCACCATTCATGGCGAACATATTCATGGAGAATTTTGAGCAGGAAGTACTTAGCAAAAGCAATACCTTTCCTAAAATCTGGCTTCGTTACATGGATGACACTTCCACTATCTGGCAACATGGACCTGAAACCCTGGAGGAATTTGTGAACTTCCTAACTCGTTGATGCCATCAATCAATTTCATATATGAAAAAGAAACCAATGGCAGCATTCCTTTTCTGGACATACTAGTTAGGGAAAACAGCAGACTGGAAACTTAATTATACAGGAAACCTACACATATAGGCCAATACCTAAATTTTGTTTCCAACCATCCTAAAAGCACAACAACTGGCACAATTCGCACACTAGCTAACCGAGCTGAGATTATTTGTTCCAACAAGAAATATGTACATTATTCCGTATGTTAGAGGCCTTTCGGAAAAATAAGACGTCTGGGAAACAAATACGGACTTCAAACAGCTTTCCGATGCAAATCTACTAACAAAAGTATGGTCACCAGGGTAAAACCAGCCACTGAAAAACTACAAAATCACAACTGTGTATGTCAGATACCCGGCGAATATGGTCATATGTATATTGGAGAAACTGGCGGAGCTCTTTCAACACGTGTCAAAGAACATAAAAACAATTGCAAGAAAGGCGAAACCCAAATATCTAGACTGGCCGAACATGCATGGGAAAATAGCCACAAAATTCTTTGAGAAGATTCGAAACCACTTACACAGGAAACTGACAAATTTAAAATAAAAATCGAAGAATCAGCCTTTATTATTAGCAATAGCAATATTTTCAGTCAACAGAGTATTGAATTAAAATATATGCGGATCCCATGATTAAGAGAGAAACAACTTTACGGCACAAAACAAAAACACACACTCAACTCATAACAACCAATCAGAGTCAATCTATACTGCGAGACCAATCAGGAGACAGCTCGTCTACCATTGGCTGAGCAGGATAAGTGGGCTTACCCTTTATAAACCAATGGTTTTTCCAGTCTCCTCATCAGTCGCACTCGTGTTCATGATCCGTGTGTCTACCTGATGACGGGAACAGATTCCAGTTCCAGAAACATCGTAACACTGTCTGTCTGGAAAACTACTGTGTTTTCTTTTGTCTCTTCATTGTGTCGTTTGTCTTTTATGTACATGTCTGATATCTGTTGTGTTTTGTCTAGTATATTTTTTGTCTTTTTGTTATTTTTCTGTTGGTGTCTGATACCTACTGTTTTTTTTGTTTCGTCTCATCGTTGTGTCGTGTGGTACTTGGTTTTTTGTTTTATTTTTTATTATTTTCATTTATTATCTGTTTGTTCCTTGTTTTTATTTGACCCGATTCCATTTAGGAATTTCATGTTGTGTATGTATCTTGCTGACTAAAGCATACTCCGCTTATTTTATGGTTTTCTTTTATTTGTTTAGTTTTCTTTGACAGTTATTCAATTTGCAATAGAGTACGTCCAAGAAACTAAATCCAGTCATTGTAAACACTGTCATATAGTTTTGGGGCAGCTGCAAAAATACAGTGCTAACCACACTATACATTAACGTGAGTGCACTAACAAAATATGTTTGTATAAACCACTGCGTTTTTTTTTTCTGTGTAAAATCCCAGGAAGAAAATTTGCATTTACATTTCAAATTGTGTTAGAGATATCGAGTTAGTTTTTTGTAATTTTTTCAGCTAGATTATTACAACTATGCATAGCATATTTGTAATTTTATTTTGGTCACAATAGTGTGGCGGTGACGACATGTCTGTTTGGTAGTGGTTAGGAGTTCGAATTCAAAACATGCTTATTATTTTATACAGATAGTTACAGCAGTTATTTTTCTAACAAGAGTGACTGTATTTCTCCCACACAATGCTACTTACCCACTTACGTACGTTTATCCATCATTCGGCTAACTTTCCTCCGACAGACCAATTCCCTTCTAGCCGCTACCATACACCCCATTTCACCATGTCCAGTACCGCGCACTGTCGAAAGAGGCGGCTAAATACGTGGTTGGCATTCCTCACCACCCGCCGCAGCACCGTACGGGTAATCCACTCTCTCCAGACTCACTCCTACCACGCGCGACTAACTCCCTGGATATCTGCCAGCAAGTACTACACTTCGATCTTAGCCGATAGGCCGAGAAAGCAATTGGTTCTCGGCTAGTACACGGACAAGCGAACGACACGAAACAGCCTCGGACATGCACCTTTCGTGGCACACACCTCTCACGGCAAGTCCCTGCCGACAACTGACGGATGCAGACCTAGCCCGGCGGCCGCCTGCCCCGGCTGACGTCGTTCTGCCTGCCTCCGTGTGCAGCAGCACCTTCTGGCCTCAACGCGCACCGGGCTCTCCCATCGGTTGCTGCAAGCGCGTGCTTACACTCACACACGCGGTCATAGTCGTTCACCCACCCACACCTTCTCCCCAAACTAACACTGGTGCCTTCCAAGCTTACCCCCTCCCCCCCTCTACTTGTAAAATGTGCACTTGCTACTTACCTGTCGGGATTCACTTACCTTTAAAGATACTCGAACACTGGCCACTGTGGAGCGAGGGATGGTAGGAGGGTAGGAGAGAGGGAGGGAGAAACACCAAACGGTTTGTTCACATTCGTCATTACATTTCACGTACATCACACTCCCGGATCTGCATGCAGCACCAGGTTCACAGTCATTTTTCACAATTATTATATTTTACATTTCTCCTTGGCAAATGATGTCCTCTTCAGGTGGCGCAGCACCACAATAGACATCGCCAACAACTTAACTCTACTTGGATTTGATTGTGGTGGGCCGATCCCGGTGGTACTGCAATTCCGGGCCAACCTGCAGCGGAGGTGGGGCAAGCCCCTAGCACTCCGCCCTGTTCCAGAAATCAGTTTAATATTGCGATGCAGGACATATCAGATATTAGGCTGTTAAGAACATATTTGTTTGCGGCGACGAAAGTATGAGAAACCGAGCAGATGCCAACGAGAAATAACGCTGCAGTACCCTCCATTCAGGTATCAAGAGGGCCAGAAAATAAAGTGGTAACACAAAACACAGAACCAAAATAAAAAGAACCACACCCAGTTTTATCGCCGACTGAGTGACGAGAAGCGAGTGAGAGTGCAAGAACCAGTGAGCGATAATGTGAAAGTCAGAACCTGGTCCGGGAAGAGGTTAATGCACGAGGGTAGAGATGGGTTGGATTACCCCGGGTCAACGAGGGGCTCAGGGGGCAGACAGTTAGTGGTAAACGGCTGTAAAAGGAGCCCCAAGATAGGGAGGGCTAGTTGGCGTATAAGAGGGTTTCCGTGGCGGGAGATGCGACGCGAAAACTGAGCGACCTGGTTGCGGATCTGGGACTGCAGGCTGCGCATGGAAGTTGCCGCAAGAAGTTCGGTCCGTGGCGTATGCCTCGTGTGCCCCAGCAAGAGATGTAAGCATGTGTAGAAGGTGGCGAAAAGCGGACGGAAACTGGAGGCCCGAGCAGTGATCCACACAGGGGCTGCGTACGTAAACAGTGGCAAGAAATAATCCATGAAGAGGGACAGGCGGATATCCGAGGAAAGCGGAGTGTGCAGGCGAAGGACCGGTGAGAAAGTCCGCAGAGCGGAACGGATCTTGCCGACAGAGTGGGCAATGTGAGCGTGGAACAACTGTCTATCGAGTAGGACACCCAAGTATTTAACCTGCGAGCGCCATGGCACCAGTGTGCCACCCAGGTCGATAGTGGGGACCTTATCGTCACGAAGACGAGAGAAGTATACAGCGGTGGTCTTGTCTGAGTTTAAGGTGATGCCAAGGGCGGAGAAACATCGAGCTAAGCACCCAAAGGCAGTGCAGAGGGTGTGACATAAAGCCTCATTGGTAAAAGCCCGTGCCACTAGAGCTGTGTCATCCGCGTACTGCACTAAATTGATGGCCTGTGGAGCAGGAACGAGGCATACAAACAGCGAAAAGAGAAGGGGGCTAAAAAGTGATCCTTTGGGCACGCAACACCGGGCCACATGCGGTGGAGAGAGAGAGGTAACGATCCTGACAGAGGAGCGTCGATTCAGAAAGGAAAAGATGAAACGGAGCAGATGGCATGGGATGCCAGCCGCCAAAAAGTTCGCCAATAGAGGACCATGGTGCACCGAATCAAACGCATGGCCTAGGTCCAAGAGAAGAAGTCCACACCGCTGCAGCTTGACGAAAGCAATGTTAACCACCCGAGTGACACAGCCGACCGAATGAGTGGTGGAATGCCGAGGCCTGAAACCTAATTGATAGTGCGGTAACAGGGAACGATCCTCGACAACAGCGAGAAGACATGTGTAGATCAGACGTTCAGCCAGCTTAGAGACACAGGACAATAGAGAGATGGGTCGGTAAGAAGTCACAAGGTCAGGGGGCTTCCCAGGACGAGGGACTGGCACCACCACGGCATGAGTCCAATCGCGCGGAAAATAGCCAAACAGCATGGCGTTGAAGAGGCGCACGAGATAAACAATCGCCCTACGGGGAAGGTGTACCAGAACCACATTGGTGACGCCATCAGCCCCAGGAGCCATCGACAGTCGCAACATGGATAGGACAGTGTGCAATTCCCGAGGGGAAGTAATGCGGACATCCGGGGTAGGCAACAGAGGCGGTAGCGTGATGGAGAGGCCCCTGTCAGCGTAGGAGACGTCGGTGTCCGACGATGAAGAGGAAGACATGGTGGGTATAGCCGGTGCCCGAAAAACCATCTCAAAGTGGGTGGCAAGAGCCGCAGCCCTGGCGGGCGCCGACTCAGCCACATGATGGCCAACCATCAAAGGTGGAATAGCCGAGGCCTTCGGGCGAAATATCAGCATGTGTGCCCAAATGGAGTCCCTCCGCCGGGCCAGGGAAGCCAGCTTGCACCTCTCCAGGTCAGCCTGCCAAGCACGGAAGAGGTAGCGGCAATGAGACCTTAAGCGGGAATAGCCATATCGGTAGTAAGGAAGGCCGGTATGTTGCCAATGTCGACGGAAGTAATCACGGAGGGCAAAGGCCTGAGTGAGGAAGAAAAGAAGAGGCTGATGTGCAGGAAGAGGCCGGCGGAGGAGAATGGCCTGCTCAGCAGCCGAGGTGATGACTGGCGTAAAGTGAAAGACATAGGCGTCATTGGCGCCGACATGTGGTAGGGAGAAACGTAGGTTCAGGGAGGCAGAAACCAACCCCTGGAATCCGCGCAAGTTGGCGTGCCTGTAATCGTGTCGGGGAAACGAATCAGGAAGCGGAATGTGACCATGCAGAATGTCACTAACAGGGTAGTGGTCCGACGTACCAAACTAAAGAACCTGGACCGAGGAGACAGGAGCATGGGGGGAAGTGACAAAGAAGTCAAGGACAACTGGTGCCGGCAGCAGGGAAGTAGGTAGGATAGTCAGGCACGGGCACATGAAGAGGAGTACGAGAGAGAAAGTCGACAAACTCCCATCACCGGCGATTTGTGGAGGGGCTAAACCAACGAACGTGCGTAGCGTTAAAAGTCACCCGCTATGACAACGCTGTGGTCCAGACTACTCAGAACTTCGCAATCAGTACAGCGCACTGTCGAAAGAGGCGGCTAAATACATCGTTGGCATTCCTCACCACTACTACACTTCGATCTTAGCCGATAGGCCGAGAAAGCACTTGGTTCTCGGCTGGTACACTGACAAGCGAACGACACGAAGCAGCCTCGGACATGCACCTTTCGTGGCGCGCACCACCCCACTCTCGGCAAGTCCCTGCCGACAATTGACGCGTGCAGACCTAGCCCGGTGGCCGCCTGCCCTGGCTGACATCGTTCTGCCTGCCTCCGCACGCAGCAGCACCTTCTGGCCTCAATACGCACTGGGCTCTCCCTTCAGTTGCTGCAAGCGCGCGCTCACACTCACACGCAGTTATAGTCCTCCCACCCGCCCCCCCAACTAACACTGGCGCCTTCCAAGCTGACCCCCCCTCCCCCCTTTACTTTTAAAATGTGCACTTGCTACTTACCTGTCGGGATTCTCTTACCTTCAATGATACTCGAACACTTGCCACTGTGGAGCGAGGGAGGGAGGGAGGGAGAAACACCAAACGCTATATTCACATTCGTCATTACATTTCACGTACATCTCACTACCTGATCTGTGTGCAGCACCAGGTTCACAGTCAATTTTCACAATTAATATTTTTTAACATTTCTCCTTGGCAAATGATGTCCTGTTCAGGTGGCGCAGCACCACAATAGACATCGCCAACAACTTAACTCTACTTGGATTACATTGTGGTGGGCTATCCCGGTGGTACTGCAATACCGGGCCAACCCGCGGCGGAGGTGGGGCAAGCCCCTAGCACTCCACCCTGTTCCAAAAATCAGTTTAATATCCTGATCCTGCGATGAAGCACGTATCAGATACTAAGCTGATAAGAACAGTTTTTTTGCTACACACACAGAAAAAACGGACAATTGCCATCACAAGACGGAACAGGCTACAGTACCCACCGCAAGGGTGTCAACAGAGCCAACAAGCAAATGAACTAGGTAGAAAGAAACATAAAGACATAAAGGCAGGGGACAGCTACCCGCATTATAGCCAATCAGGTGCTGAAGAGAGAACGAGAAGAAGACACAGGGTACAAAAGATGGACGGAGACACGTAACGAAGACGGTGACGAACACAGTACGTCACATCAGGAGGAGAGTCATGGACTCACTAACCGGGGTTAATTGCAAGTCAGGAGGAAGACGACTGACAGAAAATGCCTGCGGGACAAAACCCAGGACCGGTAGTGCCAATTGGTGAACTAGGGGGTTGCGGTGACGAGAGGCGCTGGGCAAAACGCACGACATGGCGACGAAGGTGCGCCTGAAGACAAGGCAGCGCAGCGGCCGCAAGAAGATCCACCCGCGGGGTCCGCCGAGGGCGCCCGAGGAGGTGTAGGCACAGGTGGTAGGCCGCAAAGAGAGGGCGGAGAGTGGAGTGTTGGGCGGTGACCCAGACAGGAGCGGCATAGGTGAACAGAGGCAAGAAGTAAGAAGTGAAAATAGTGAGCCGGAGCGGCAACTGCAGAGGCGTGAGTACGTTGGACTGGAGAGAAAGTCTGCAATGCGGAGTGAATTTTACCCACAGAATAGGCGGTGTGAGTATGGAAGAGGAGGCGGCTGTCGAGGACGACACCAAGGTACTTGCCCTGGGCCTGCCAAGGTACCAAACTCTCATCCAACTCAATGTTCAGAACCCGGTCGTCCCGTTGGCGACTTAAGTAGACAGCGATGGTGTTGTCGGAGTTGAGGCCGATGCCAATGGAGCGGAAGTACCGAGAGAGAACTATAGGCAGTACAGAGGGAGTGACAAAGGTTTGCGTCGGTATGAGCACGCGCAACAATGGCGGTGTCATCCGCATATTGTACCAGGCGAAGACCCCGAGGGGCAGGTATAAGGCGCACAAAGAGAGCAAAAAGAAGGGGGCTGAGCAGCGACCCCTGACGGACTCCGCCTCGGACACGGTGAGGAACAGAAAGAGTAGCATCCACACGGACAGAAAAAGTACGACCATATGAAAAGGAGGACAGAACCCGCAAGAGATGAACGGGAATACCGGCAGCATGAAGGTTGGCCAGCAGGAGCCCATGGTGAACCGTGTCGAACGTGCGGCGGAGGTCTTAAAGGAGAAGACCGCAGCTTTGCCGCTTAGCGAAGGCAGTGTAGACGACCCGAGTCACTCTGGCCATCGCGTGCGTGGTCGAGTGACGAGGGCGAAAACCAAACTGAAAGGGTGGGTCTCCACGAAAGACAGCAGGGAGCGATAAAGGAGGCATTCCGCCAGTTTAGAGGGCGCGGAATCGGCACAACCACCGCATGCATCCAGCAGTGGGGTAAATAGCCGAGGACAAGCATAGCATTAAGAACGCGCACCAGGTACAGGACCGCCTTGCGAGGGATGTGGACCAGGACAGCATTCGGGATACCATCAGCCCCAGGTGCAGTAGACATTGAGAGAGGACAGCACCGCAGACAGCTTCCGAAGAGCAACAAGAGCGACATCCGGGAGTGGCAGTAAAGGGGGCAGTGCGACAGAAAGGCCCCGATCCTGGAGAGAAACAGCAGAGTCAGAAGAAGGTGAAGACGACAAAGCTTGGATCACGGCTCAGCGAGAACCGCGGCCATGGCCGGTGCGGACTCCGCCAACCGGGGGCCAGCAACCAAATGTGGAATGACAGAGGCCTGCGGGTGGAAGGACCGCATATGGTCCCAGATGGAACCCCGGCGGCGAACCAATGAAGCCAAGCGACGGCGCTCCGAGTCCGCTTGCCAAGCACTGTACAGGTGATGACAGGGGACCGCAAGAACACATAACCCCGGCGATAGTAAAGGAGACTGGACTGTTGCCAACGGCGATGGAAGTAGTTGCGGAGCCCAACTGCCCGCATGAGGAAAGGTGGAAACTGCGGGTGCAGAGGCGTCGACTGACGCAGAGGATTAGCATCCGCAGCCGCCGCGCCCACAATCGCCTTAAAGTGACGGACATGAGAGTCCATAGCGGCATCGGGCAGGGAAAACCGCAAGTCCAAAGAGGAAGAGACAAGATGTTGGAAGCGAGGCCAGTCAGCGCGAAGTAAATCAAATCGGGGAAGAGTAACAGCAACCGGAGAAAGACCCTGCAAGACACCAGAAAGTGGATAATGGTCAGAAGTGCCAAGTTACAGGACCTCGACATCAGAAACCAAAGAGGTCAGAGTGGAAACAAAAAAGTGAAGGACATATGGAAGATGGTTGGCAGCGACCGGAAAGTATGTTGGAAAATAAGGGGCGGAAACAAGAAGTTGAGAGTGAGAGATATAGGCATAGAACTCCTGACCACGGCGGCTGGTGTACAGGCTGCCCCAGCCGACATGAGTCGCATTGAAATCACCAGCCACGACCACCTGGCCATCAAGACGACGGAGAACTTCAAAGTCTGCAACAGGAAAATGGTGACCAGGGGGCAGATAGGCAGCCACCAAGGTGGTAGGGTGGTGAAGGCCATAGAGCCAGATCGCATCCGTCTCGACAGCGCCAATAGGCGGAAGAGCACGGCAGAAGAACGTAAGAGGGCGGCACACTAAGAGCGCAACCCCGCTTCCCCAAACCCCATGATCAGAACGGCAGACAGAAAACCCTGGAACAGAGAATGGAAGACCAGGTGGTAGCCAGGTTTCTGTGAGAACACAGATATCAGGCACAGCCGAGTGCAAAATCCCGAACAAATCCCCCATCTTGTTGGCCACAGAGCGGTAGTTCCAAAGAACCAATTTAAGATGGCGCACCATCAAAAATCGCCGCTAACACAGACAGGAGGATGTCGAATTTCTCAAAGGGCGTCGCCGCTGTGCGAAGCCGAATCAGCGCTGTTTGAACAAGAGGACGAAGGGAGCATTAGGCAGAAAAGAGAAGACGAATTTCGTGCATGACGGAGAATAGTTCATTAAGTGGAGGCGGAGTAAACTGAGACGAAGGCTGAGCAGGTTCCGGAACAACAATAGAGGCGCCCGACGCATGGGAGGCCACAAGCGGCGGGGCAGAAGTGGTAAAAAGAGAAACAGAGGCGTAGGTGCCGACCACAGGCGCAGAAAGCGATGTAGGAAGGGCCGAAGAGCCAGGGGGCAGAACGTGGGGCACGAGCCGAGAGTTCCTCAGAGAAGAGAGCTGTGGGAAGAGTGGGAAAGGAGTCTTCCAATATGGATGGACCCGAGGAAGTGTGCAGCGCGGTTGAGAGAGAGGGTGGGCAGCCACAAATTCCAAGCGACGATGACAATCCTTGAACCCAGCAAGGTGCGCCACACCGCAATTGGGGCATTTGACCGAAGCAGTCGGCGGACAATCCTTGGACCAGTAGGAATTTAAGCAACGTCTGCATTTAGGCGGCCGGTGGCAACCGCTGGAGACATGACCGTACGCCTGACAGCGGAAACAGCGCACAGCACCAGCAGGGCGATAACGTTCCATAGCAACACGAAAGGGACCAATGGAAGTGACACGGAACAAGTCCGCCTCCTGCGCCGTCCCTTCGAGGGTGATCAGATACAACGGCATGTAATTGGAACGACGGTAAACGTTGGGGTCACCTAAGCGACGGACCTTGGCGTGGAGAAAACCCTGAGCAGACAAGTCAGCAGCAATCTCCTCGACCGGCACACGTTGGGGCAAAATGACCATGGCTTTTGCGTGACGGTCGGATGGAAGGCCGTAGGTGTAAGGGCAAGCGCCAGAGGTAACAAGGTGTTGGAGAAGAGCAGAATGGACAGCCGCGGTGGAGGGATCATACCGTATGCGGTCATGATCAATCTTAACTCGAAAAGAGCCAACCTGATTTTCCAGGTCGCGTAAAGCTGCGACAGGGTTGTCACCCAAGGACCCCCGACAGCAAATGGACGGGACCTTGGGAGGACGCGAGTGGTAAAGGGTGTGCTGTGACAAACTCGAAGGACGCATTCCCGACGCCCCCTGAGACGAACTACGGAGAGGGGTCTTCTGCGAGGAACTAGAAGGGCGAGCACCAGAGAGAGCAGCAGAGACATCTTGCGGGCTTGTGCCCGTACATCCAGAAGACTGAGCCCGGGATCAGACCCGCACAGAGGAAGTGCCCTTAGCAGGAGCAGAAAAGGAGGAATCCGAGGAGCTAATCACGCGGAGGAGTTTCTTCCTCCGAAGCAAAGAAATAACAGCGCCATCAGAGCAGCCGCCATCATCATCAAGAGGAAGAGGAGAATATTTATTGACACCAGTCAATGCAGCGATCACCTCATCATCCTCGGGGCCAATATCGTCCACCCAACAATAAGAGTCATCCTTGGAAGACCGGATCTACGACCCAGCTCGCGGAGACGGAGTACCCAGGAGAAAAGTACCAACAGCCACAGAGGAGGAGGGACAAGTAGCAGACGGAGAAACGCCCGGCGGAGTGGTTTCAGAAGGCGGCAGATTGGGAAGAATGGAAGTGAAGAAGATTCAGAAGGCGTGGTGGCGGGATGAACAGCTGGGCCAGCAGAGCAAGTAGCAACAGAGGAGTGGCCAGTAGTGTTGCCGACACAAGAGAAGGGGTCAGGAGAGTGTACATGCACTTCGAGTGTATCCGAGGAGAGCCCAAACAGACGAACTTGTGGCGGGGACAGAATTGTAAACTGCAGCAAAGGTGATGTCTTGGCGAGGACGGACGAGGACCTGTGAGAGAGGATCGGCATTAACAAGACGCCCAGGAGGGAAACGGAGTCAATGGCGAGGCTCCAAGGGGAGCCGAATCGAGAAGGCAGGAGAGGGTAAGGATCTCGACACCTTCCAGAGACCCTTACCCACAGCAGTCGCAGCAGCCCGCGGATCATACGGGGACTGCTTAGCACCCAACACCTTGGAGCGAACCTTCCCAGAGGTACCAACAGCCGACGAGGACTTAGTCACTGATCCAGAATCGGCCGAAGGCCTCGGTCCTCCCCTACCGCAAGGAAGGGGTGTCTTATGGCTCTGGTCCATTCCAGACCAAGAGCAAAACAACCCCCAACAGGCTAGGTTTGGCACTGGATCGAGACAGAACACAAGAAACAGCATCGTACAAACACAAAACACGTCAACAAGACAAAGAACAGCCGGACAAAACAACACCACAACAACAGCGACAAAGAACAGCCGGACAGTAAATTAACGCAAAAAAATAAGTACAAATATTAACGCAAAAACATTAACAGATATTAACGCAAGCAAACAGTATAACAGGTAATGCTTTGATCGTAAGGCGATAGGCCGAGAAGCGATAACAATTATCCGCCACCACATGCTATATACCCCCATTATACTACCCCGGACCACTTCCAGCCCCCCGCCACGTTCTATCTGTGCCGGAATGTCTACCGCCGACATGCATGCTACTTACCTACTCACGTACGTACTTATCATCATTCAGCTAACCTTCCTCCGACAGACCAATTCCCTTCTAGCCGCTACCATACACCCCATTTCACCATATCCAGTACCGCGCACTGTCGAAAGAGGCGGCTAAATACGTGGTTGGCATTCCTCACCACCCGCCGCAGCACCGTACATGTAATCTACTCTCCCCAAAAACCCTCCTACCACGCGCGACTAACTCCCCGGATATCTGCCAGCAGATACTACACTTCGATCTTAGCCGATAGGCCGTGAAAGCACTTGGTTCTCGGCTGGTACACTGACAAGCGAACGACACGAAGCAGCCTCAGACATGCACCTTTCGTGGCGCGCACCACACCAATCACGGCAAGTCCGTGCCGACAACTGACGCATGCAGACCTAGCCCGGCGGCCGCCTGCCCCGGCTGACGTCGTTCTGCCTGCCTCCGCGCGCAGCACACCTTTCGGCCTCAACGCGCACCGGGCTCTCCCCTCGTTACTGCAAGTGTGCGCTCACACTCACACACGCGGTCATAGTCCTTCTCCCACCCACACCTCCCCCCAACTAACACTGGCGCCTTCCAAGCTGACCTCCCTCCCTCTACTCTTAAAATGTGCACTTGCTACTTACCTTCAAAGATACTCGAACACTGGCCACTGTGGAGTGTGGGATGGCAGGAAGGAGGTAGGGAGAAACACCAAACGCTTTATTCACATTCGTCATTACATTTCACGTACATCACACTACCTGATCTGCGTGCAGCACCAGGTTCACAGTCATTTTTCACAATTATTATTTTTACATTTCTCCTTGGCAAATGATGTCATGTTCAGGTGGCGCAGCACCACAGTAGACATCGCCAACAAACTTAACTCTACATGGATTACATTGTGGTGGGCCGATCCCGGTGGTACTGCAATACCGGGCCAACCCACGGCGGAGGTGGTGCAAGCCCCTAGCATTCCGCCATGTTCCAAAAATCGGTTTAATATTCTGGTCCTGCGATGCAGGACGTATCAGAAATAAGCTAATAAGAACAGATCAAATATTTTTATTAAAAAAAATAATACACATACATACACTTTACAATATTTATAAATATCATTTACTACAAAGGAGGGGTGTTTGGTGGACTACCACTGTTTCCCAAATTTACCCAGGGTTATCAAAATTAGAAAATAATTTAGAGGTTACATTATATCACAACATCAGGGTGGGTACTCCTCTTGATGTTAATGTTTACATTTTAGATTTTAAAATAGATATGGGTAAGCCCTTTTTTTGCTTTACTACTTATAACTAGATTCATATATGTCTTATTTTTCCATCCCACCCCCTACCTCCATTACTATTTTAGTACCCTCCTATGTTAATTTAATTTATCAGTGGATGCAGTCGACCCCCTTGTGGAGTGGCCGAGGGCATGCGACACTAGTTTAGAAAAAAGGAAAAAAAATGAAGTTACTCAATACGGTAATGAAACTATTTATGTTATCTATCCTATTACGTGCAATTAATGTGTACCAGCATTCAGCAAAATGTCCGCACACTCCTTTGCTAGGGCAGGGCCACGCAGGAACAGGCCAGCCCCAGCGGTGGGGCGGGTAATATTATGTGATATAGTATTGGATTTGGAACCAGTCTGATACAGCTTCAGGCTGGTTTTATATTTTGCATTAAACTGAACCGATACTGAGGGTACCAATCAGCAATAGACCTTTCTAATCTTAATATATTTCATTTTATAAGTTGGGGGGCTAGACCCGGCAATTTTTAATTAATTCCTTTTGGACAGGGTTTGTAGGATTGGGTGGATGGGTGCAAGAAACCAGACAATACATATTAATTTATTTACATCATTGGTGTGAACCTGAATATGGTTTCACATGACAGTCTTTGCTTATGATTGCACTGGATCAGTGTCTCTTTTTTACCCCTTCTGCTTGACTTGCATGTTTGTTACGGTGGCAATAAGTCCTCGTTGGTAGTAGCAGTTTTTAAGGTCATAGATTTGCGAGCACATATACACACGGATTAGAACTTAAGTCGATACAGCATATATGTTTATTTAAACTTGTTTCTTTTAACTATTGTAGCAAGAAAAAGGAACTGGAAGTACCATACAACATGGTATATAGGTTCCACATTTGTTATTTAATTGGCCTGTTCGTTTTGGCATATATCGGCCGGGTTATTAGTTGTAAGAGTTTATTGGTTGAGGCTTTAATGGTTTGTACAGTGTAAGAGTGAGAACCTGTTATATTATTATTTGGCTGTGCACTATTTTAACACCAACTGTAACGACCCCTGGGGGGTGAGCAACACCATAGGTACACCACTGCACCCTAATATCACTAACCAAAGCAATCATTCAGAAAATAATTTTCCCACCTGCGAATGTTACTGGAAAATGTAAACACTCAGTATCAAGTGGGTTGATGCTCAAGGGGATGAACTTAATGGAAAAACCAATAGAATTCAACATAAACAATTTATTAAAATACGTTGTACCTTATTACCTTTTTCTATAATATAATAATTTCACCAAGGTATTGGATCAATGTTCGCCGAAAATACAGAAAGCTCTCTATTGAATCATATAAAAATTTACAATGTAAAAGTGCATCCAACCTAGCACTTATATAGATCCTTATAAATGACATTCTCAGTTTTATGTAACATCTGGTACAATATCGACATTTAACACACTATAAACATTATTCCCTTATGTACCAAAGTAATTAACAAGGCAATAACAATTTGCTCATGTTTACTGTTTAAAATTACCAAGTCATTGAATGACATTTTCCCCTTTAACACGCAGGATGCGACCGGGATAAATACACTTAATCATGCGCCTAAGAAAGAAAACCTTGATTTTTACTAAGTTCACGACGCCATGCAACATTATAGATATTCATTATCCATCACACAAATTTCCAAAATATGCCCTAAATATAAACAAATAATGATATGTCTTAGTGGGCGATCTGACCCCAATTTCGGCCCTTTTATGTCCTCAAACACAGCGCAGTAACTATCCTTAATAAGCCTCCCATAGAAAACATACTTAACTTTAAATATTTCGTCGATGCCTCGCAGAAAAGTAGTTTACTTCCATAATAAATCGATGATCGCTATCCCGGGCAATGAACCAAGGACGCGACGGTGATGATCTGGCCCTAACCAGACGAAGAGACCCCTCGCCAAGTTCCGGACTCGGTATATAAAGAATTCCACCACCATCCCCTCTCTCGGG
>PNEQ01099847.1:0-41105 GCA_003012365.1 Medauroidea extradentata | reverse complement strand
GGGGCACTTTCCTACCAATGGATGGTCGTTTTCTAGGTCCGAGGCACATATTACGTCCACTCGACGTCGCGGGGGCGGCGTCTAGGCGCCGCTACCTCGTCGCGCACGTGGGCGGGTGTGTTCCAATATGCGCAAGCCGCTGGGCTTGATGCGCACGACGGGCTCAGATCAGGGGAGGTCAGGGACGACCCGCGTCAACCTAAAACATTTCTTTGGTGGCCCACTAACTGACCTAGGTTTAGTACCTGACTGTCCACTCATCCTTATTGGGGGATGTCCCCCGATTGCATATGTCCCTTTCGCTGAAGTAACGTCCCGATGATATGTCGGTTGCATTTCCACGCCTGTCGGGCGAAACGCCTTTGCCTGTCTAAGTGCAGCCTCCATTATCAGTGCCCTTTCCAAGGACGTTTGAAAGTCTAACGTTTCTTCCATTAACAGTCGCTGCGCCATGTCCTCATTACTTAACCCGCTCACAAATGTGTCCCGCAGCGCTTCGTTAAGAAATTGCTTATAGTCACACGACATAGACAGTTTCTGCAAGGCCACTGCATATTCGGACACACTTTCCCCATATTTTTGCTTCCGGCGTAGCAATTTCACCCGTTCTGCAATAATAATTTTCTTGGGTGCGTAATGAGACAACAAAATTCCCGTTAATTCCTCATAAGACTTAGTCCCCGGCTTATCCGGCACACACAAATTTCGTAACATATTGTACGTTTTGGGTCCGATAAGAGTTAAGAACAAACTGCATCGGTCTTCATCTTTCACTTTGTTAGCCTTAAAATAGTGTTCAATCCTTACCACGTAATTTTCAAACTCGCCATCTTCTTCCCGGAACTCTTCGATTTTCCCGAACGACATGTTTATTGTGTGATACGAACCAAACCCATCTTTGTTTTACCGAAAGTCCCGGCCGCTAACAAAACCCGCAGTAACTGTCAAATCTTTTCCCGTAATTTACGAAACACTTGTTTTTGCCACATCCCATCCTCGTCGCCAGATTTGTTCTATCTTTGCTCGATTAGACCTACGCACACCGACACTCGTGTTGTTTACACTCCTCGGACAACTACGCTAGTCTAAACAAATACTCTATAACAGTGACAGCAGTCTATTTTCCAACAAACGTATTCGTGAAGAAGTGTTTTCCTTTGTACAGTCCAATTATATTCATAATATTGGTAGCAATTTATATTCACTGAAATATTGCATCTTTAGCGATCTCTTGTAAATGCAAACAGTATCCGCAAATACTTTCTTACAAATTGTGAACTATTCAACCATTAATATACGCTCAATGTTTGATGCTTGATGTCTTGCTATTTTCTTGTTCCTGACGTTGTGAGTTGTTCTTTGGGGATAAAGACAATAAATTTAATTCAATTCAATTGATTAAATTCAATTTATAAAACTGTATTATCGAATGCAAGTTGATTTAGTGGTAAATGTTTAATGTTGGCACTGAATTTGGGACTTACTTAATATATAAAGAAATGTTAGCCCCTATCTAGTGTGAGCCCCTTGATCATATGCTCGTTGATATTTATCTACGCCAAAAATGTTTGTTGATGAAGTATTAATTAAGTTTGTACGGATATGATTCGGGAGGAAACGAAAGTTTATTTGCCTTGAAAATGTGGCTGTTCTCATTTTTAAAGATATTGTTTTTCTTGTAGGTTAATTACGTGTTGTTCATAGCAATATAAGGAGTAAATGAATTATTAAGTTTGTTTTAAAAAATGATTTTTAAATGTAAATATTATTATTCGATGCTTATTGTTTGGTACAGTCCTCTGTCTTCGTGATTGCAATTTTGCAATGAGTCGACAGTGACCCTTTATTGGCGTAAACTTACAAACCATGGGCAATTGTCTGAAACGTTCTACAACTGATGACATTTCTTTGTTAAGAGGAAGTGACAGTACGCGCGATACTTCATCATCAGATCAGTTGGGCCCTCCGCCACCATACCAAGTAAGAACCTAACATCCCAAACGTGTTACGTATCTTCTCCTTTTTCATGACTATTTATTCGTTACAGTAGCTATACGTTTTACGTGATGATATTCTTAGTTGTGTTATATGTATATTTGTGTCAGATGGATTGGAAGATTCTTGAAGTTAGTTTTTTATTTTTGAAAGGCGAGCATTAAAGGTTGTATCCAGTAATGTTAGTCATCAGGACATCAGTACTTAACATAATGTGTTTAGCCATGTTTTGCTATGGACACAATTTAAAAACTTCTAGCATTGTCAATGATGTAATCAAAAGTTGATGTGTTAGTTAACTTGAGTGTTCAGGTCTGTATCATTCAAGGTACAACTAATTTCGTAGTTTCAATTATTACCCATTAAAATATGACCTAAGTTCCTCCTGATCATGTATTAAAAAGTTTTACATTTTTACTTGTCTTCAGGTACCGCATCTTGTGAACTAGCCGTGTACTCTACAAAACAACCACTCCCAGCACATTTGTAATGTGATTTCAGAGGGTGAAAAATAAAAAAAATTAATTGAATAATTAAAATTTTGTGTTCACTGACATAACTTGGCAGTACACTGAAATTGAAAAATATTAAGAATAGCTACTCATCATGTACAGGCCAAACTATTGACTTTTGAGGTAGGCTATAGTTTGTTGAAGAAAAATATTTCTACTTGTCAAACTATTGATTTTGGAGGTACCAGTAAGTTTATAATTTATTGATTAATGTTTCAATAGTGCTGTAAGTAGTCCTATGTTAAAATAAAGTTAGGTTAGGTTATTTTATGTTAGGTTAGGTAACCTAAATTGACCTTACATAACCTAAGTAACCTGCCTTAACCTAACCTAAAATAACCTAACTAAAATTTTTTTAAATCTAGAAATACTGTTATTAATGTCTCTAGAAACATTTTTAATCAGTAAAATATATCTATAAAATAATAGTTTTACCTGTACATGATGAATAGTGATTCTTAATATTTATCCTCAGGGTGGGGATCCTGGGCATTCTGCTTGCAATTAGGAATTTCCCACTTTTACCTTCTGTCTCGGCCCCTTGAGGAAGTCTCCAATCCATCTCACAACAACTTTGTCTACAAGCAATTCATCAACTTTCCGTATTAACACCGCATGTGATATCTAGGGAAAGGAATAATTCGCGAGTTCAATGACCGACATGTTAGAATCCAATGTCCTATGGATACTCGAGCCCTTCCATTCGTTCATTGTCTGTTGTTCCAGTGAGTAGCAGGTAATGGACAAATGACCGAGGCTTGTGTATAAACAGGACAATGGATTCTAACACGCATGTCGTTGAACTCGCGAAATACTCCTTTCCCTAGTGATATCATCTGAAAGCTTTCTCGAAGTGAATAAAGCAGGCATCCATTTGCTTCCCTTCATCAACTGCATGTACTAAGCCCTCTATAAATCCAGCTAGCTGTCTTTTGCATGAGTAACTCTTCCTAAATTCGTGTTGATAATCCTGCAACATCTTATTCATAACGTGCACTACATACTGGACCACCAGTCTCACTTATACCTAGTGTTCTAAAATTTCCAGAAAAGTTGATGGAAGGAAAAAAAGTGTTTTTTTTTTTTTTTAATTTTCTTGGAAAATTGGAAAAATTTCTTTTGTGTAATTATACTAAACCTGTGGTGGTAAAATAATTTATAAGTTAGCAACTTATATAAGGTAATTAAAATGATGAGAAAAGTGGAGAAAAGGCCTATCCAATTCATTCTGAATGTTTACTTACTATAGAGCATCTCACGCTTAGATTGCAGTGCAGGGTTATATGGACATTTGCTCTCTCTTCCCAATGCATGGTAACTGTCACAAGCACTGTCCTTGTTTCGGCGAGTGCTGTTGCCAAAAATCCTAAACTTTTCACCTTGTAGCTTTGATATTAAAATGTTTGCATATTGTACAGCATTGAAACGTGCATTGGGTGATATAGTTAGTTCATCATTTACACTATTTAAGGTGTTAAAAAAATAAATATATTGATACTGTTTTCATGCATCCTTAAATATATCGCATCATAACTAATGAATCAAAAACAAAATTGTATCCAGATTTTTATGATGTGTAATTTCACATATCTGGATGTCAACGAACAAATCTGAAGGCTAAAATTTTTTTCAATAGTTGTACAGAAATTTTTTTCTAACATTTTTTGCGTTTTCTAACAAACTAAAACATCAAAAAGTTGGTCAGTGAAAAACTTTTTTGCTGTTCAAGTTATATGGGGGATGAAAGGAGGAAGTTGTTTGTAATGAGCTAAATCTATTTTTAAAAGCAACTCCATCTCAATAGCTTTATCCGTTCTCTTGTATAAAGCTGTGAAATGTGTTATGGCATGCGCTCGACGTGCATTCACCCTACAAATTCGACATAGAGTGTCGCTCAAAGTTTTCGGTGCTGAAGCGAAAAAAGTTCCATTACCTTTGCTGACTATGAGGTTATGTCTGGAAAGGGTAATAATAGGATACACGCTTCCTTTAGTCAGCTGTTTCCTTCGTCCCGTGTCCTAAACTGGTTCAGTAGTGAAACTACAGTGTTTTGTGGCTGAACAACTCGTGTAAGGTGATTTGATTTCTAAACTAAATTTTGTGTGTGTAGTTTTTTGTTAACATTGTTACAAGTTGTGGGCTAGGTACGTTTGGGGATGGAGGTCTTTGATAAAATAAAGAAAATAAAGCTTACCTAGTTTATTTACAACTGTATATACAAAAAAATCTATGTCTATAAAGATTTACCACAATAAATGTCAAACACGACAAATAACTACTATTTACATAAAGGATAAAAAAAATACATCTACACAAGTTCTCTGTATATGGAAAGTTACTAGTCACTCACAATGGTGGACCCAAAGAAATAATACCGAAGAATCTTTCTGGCCTAGAATCACCTTCTTCCTACTACTTGCTGCAGTCCAACTCGCTGGACACCCTTGAACAGTTGTCGCAATCCAATACTTGTCACTATCACTTGAGATCACACTAGGCACCTGCCAGCAAAAACTCTCTCGCTCCTGCTGCAGCTCTCCCATATATACCCACGCCTACATCTCGAATTATCTCGGCAAGTTTCTTTTCTCCAAACGCCTGGAAAGGTGCCAAAAAGTCGAGCACCACCCGAGAGATAAAGAGGGAACAGGATCATTCCAGATCACGATATTTTCCCTCGGTTACCCGATACTGGGTGCAGGTGGTTATCATGGAGTAATACAATCCATGCAGTACCCGAGGAGGTCTTTTAGGGCTACCGCCACTGTATTGTATTTCGCCGCTCTGCCCGACAGCCACGGCGCCAAGGAGTGGGTGGGAAGAGGCGTGTCCTGGCTCCACAACGACAGTATCGCACTACACAGCCCAGCCAGACAGTCGCGGCTCGCCAATATTTAAGGGGCCCGCCTCGTTGCCATAAAATCACACTGCAGCGTGTTTGAAGAAAAAGTTTTACACCGAAACTAATACACGTGTGTTCGCGCCGTTTGTCTACGAAAAGAATACACACTTCAGACGTCTGCCCTTAAGTACTTTCAAGGCAACACACGCATTAGAAATCCCCTTTTAGGGCACGTCAAAATGGGTTAAAACTGGGTTTTCAGGCTGCTATAGCGGAAAATATACTAGCCGAATACATGTGATACCACTTAAGGGTAGTGCATTGGACTTTAGTAAAGTGATTTCGTAAATAAAACAATAGGGTCATCACTCAAAGTCCCATAGGGAATTTGTTTTTTCGCGAAGACTGCACGCCTTAAGCGTAGAGGCGACGCACCGTTATATGGCCCATACGACGTCGCCCTTAGCACCATACCTCACTCACACAAACACATGTGCCACGAGGCGGGCCCCTTAAGGCAATGATCCTTCATTTCTAATACTTGTATGTTAAATATTTTTAAAATCCTAAATTAGAGCAAATATAATAATAAAACTTATACAGTTTATTTATAAGATTTTACTATGTTGTCTAATTTCTTTCCTTGACCAAACAATGTACCTAGTTTCAGTAAGTTTTAGACTGACAAAAATTCTACCTTGAACTGTATGGATAAGTATTGTAAAACTACATAATATATAGTAAAATAATTTTAAATAATACAGGTAAACATATTGTATTATATATGCTCTCGTTTAGGCTTAAGATATAATTATCAAAGAAGTAGTGGAAATTATAGATATGCCTAAGTTGACTTCATGGCAGAACATAAATGTAGGCTGCTCTCTTTTGTTTATAACTGAGGGTGGTGGATCACTGGTACCGAGCATGGTAGAGCAGTAATTAAACACTCGCCTCACATTCAGGAAGACCCAGGTTCGATACCCGGCTCAGACCATCTTGATTTCTGTTTTCCAGGGTCTTCCAAAATCACTCCAGGCAAGTGCTTGGGTGGTTCCTTAACAAAGACCTTCGCCAACTCCTTCCCAATTTACCCTGTGGTCCTCTAAAGCCTTGTGCTGTTCCAGGACACGTATAAACGTATCCTTCTCTCCCACTTTAAATTTATAGCAGACAATGACAGTGTAAATAACAGACATATTTTTCAGTTCCCACACAATACTGATTTTGAATGATCAATTTCATAATCTTCAACTACCCCAACCAGGTTGTCTTCAGACAGAAGCTATTAAAATTTAAGAAATCTTATGTTTTGTCAGTGGTAGCTGTAATGATTAAAAGATATGTGATAATTTCTTAATGAACTGACTGTTACAATTCATGTAGTGAATTAATACAAGTGGAGTATGAGAATTGTTTCTTATTATAAAGTAATAATTGTTATTAATTGCATATTTTTATGCGTGATGCTATTCAAATTGTATTGTCAGTTAGAATAATTAAGAATATAATATTTAAAGCTAAAAACTCTAAAGTAGTTCCCCTCCCGAACTTCGTAACGTTGCTGCGATCTGGCAACAGCGTGCACCTTAAGCTCTGTACTGCAATCTAAGGTTGGGACTCTCTATAGCAAGATGTATGAATGTGGAAAGAAGGCAAACATGAGAACTTTTACAGTTTTAAGATAAGGGGCACTACAGAAGCATCACATTACTGTAATTTAACTTGTTTACTAGTAATCAGGAACACACACACCCCATCGTAAGTCATAACAGAACACCTGGCAAACAGCTATCAGTGTCAAATTTCACATGTCAATTATATGTCTGAAAAAATTGGCATATCATGAAGTTGATAAACGTAAAACATCAAAGTACACCACTCAGCCAGTTGATGCAAGCAGCAAGATAATTAATAATCATCTTAAGGTGTTACTTGTGAATTTGAACTACAAAGGGTTTTTTGTTGTAATCAAAACGGTTTTCCTGGCAGAAATTGTAAGTTGTGTATGAGTATGTGTTGACAACTATTTCTGTTTAATTCATCTGCATATTTTTATTTTGCTGTATCAACTTTATTGTGGTTATTTTTGAAACTTTGTGTTACATTTACTAATTATTTCATTTTCGTGGTACTGGTAGGGTACTGTGTGTAACGGTAGATAGGCCTGAATGTAACATCTAGCTTTGTAATTTAGAAATTGTAAGATTAGTTTTATATTATAGCACTTCTTCAATTTTCTGTAATTTTTCACCTTTATGAAAAAAATCAATTTTTTCCGACGCTTCGGAACCCTACTTACACCTTCCCAGTACATATTCAGTGCAAGACTCACTGGTCCGTAGCTGCAATGCCTTCCTCTGCTTGAAAATTGGGACCACCACTGCTTCTTTCCAGTCCAGTGGTAACTCTTCTCTAGAGATCTGTGAAATATTACTTTAGATATCTGACAGTTTTTTATCAAACTTAAGGGCACTATTTCTATACCATCTGGACCCGTTGCTTTATCACACGTTAACCCTTTTTACTATTCCTTGTACGGCCCACTTTCTAATTGTTATCTTCCTTAGAGGGCCTTGGGCTCTTCCAGCTTTATAACTCTATAATCATCATGCTCTTCAAGCACTGACAAGTACAGAGCCTGCAGCAGTTATGCCTTTTCCATATTAGTATTTGCAGCTTGTCCATCTGTACATTTCAACACTGGCATTCCTCTGTCACTTCCTTTTACCTTCTTAAGATTCCCCATTCCTTCCTGCTACTCTCCTCCAACTTATTTCCTAGATAATCATTCCTCCTCTGCCTAATCTTTCTTTCTAGCCCTACCAATTACCCTCATCCCTTCCGTATCTCTTTTACCATCCCTTCATTCCTCCATTTCACATGCATTGGCCTACACTACCTTTTTAGTGTATTAATCCCTGTTTGTAATACAGTGGATTTCCCCTAGCACAAATTCTCTTCTGCAGTATAAATGTTACTATAATTTCATCAATTATCTTCCTAAATTAACTCCACAAGATCTTTACTACACTTTCCCCTCTAGGCTAATTCTCAAACCTTTCTCTTAAGAAAATTTCTGCATCATAACTTATTTCCACACCCGTACTGCCACTCCACTCTTATCATTGAACTCCTCAAACTTCCCTCTCCCCAATCTTTAACTCTGCTACTAGAATGTTATGGTCACTTATGAGTACTACCACACTCACAATGGCATTCTACTACAGTACAGACCCGTCCTCAGTATACTGTAGCAATCTAGTTTAATAACAAAATATTGTGGTCTATGCAATCAAAAGCCTTAATACAAATACAGAAGAGACATAGGATTTATTTTCCAGATTATTGAAAATTGTATTTATTCAATTATACAAATCTGGTTTGGGTAAATGTTCATAATAGCTATGCCTTACTCATTGTATACTGGCCAACTACTGATTTTAAAGGAATTCCATCAAGTAGGTACCTTTACTGCTTGCACAAAGCCTCTGTTCTCTAACTGTGCCATTCTCTGAATCATGTTATCCATCCCTTTTGCTCCCTCAGTCGAATTTACACTCAGCATATTCAGGTCCCTATCCACAACAACCCACTGTCCGTCCCTGGGTTTATTAGTCTTGCCCTCTATCAGATCAGTAGTATTCCACCATTGTCCTGGTGGCCTGTATACTGTTAGTAAGTGATCCTTCTACTAATTCCATTTATGTCCATAACTTCCTCTTTTCTCATAATCCATCCCCCCTTCCTTCCCTATCTCTTCTAAAGATTATAAATTTATCCTGCTTACGTTCTCTGTTTAGAACCACCTTGATCAACATAATTTCCACTGCTACTATTACACCTGCCTTGCATCCACATCCTACAGCTTTACCCCAGAAAGCATAGATTTTATTATGTAGATTACTCGGACTGTTTGTGAACATAATTTTTTTCCATCATTTTTGTTTTTAATCTTATGTTGTTTGTCCCAACTTGCTTCACCTATGCCTCTCCTCTTGCTATTTCCAGTCTTCTCTACTTCAAAACCCTAATAATTACGCTGTGCTTTCAGAGATTGCTATTTCTGTTCTTCATGCTCAACTCTGACAGCCAGTTGTTTTCCTGCCAAACAAGTACCCAAAATCTCCTCAGTCTCTGTTCTTTCAAGTACACCCAATCCCTTCCTACACTTTTGAATCCTATCCACCTCCTGCTACCAATGGAAGTGGCATCCAGATTCATGCACATTGTCATATAGCTTACTTGCTGCCACTGAGTTAACATAGTTTACACCTTATCTGACCAGCACCCCATTAACCACTATCTTTGCCTTGCTCAACAAATCCTTGAATCCCTTGTGACTGCTTCCCTCCCTAAGGCCCCATCCCGACTGAGCAGTCCGCAGTCAACACTTCTGCAGTTCACAGTCGGCAATCAGAAAACGAAAACTTTCATTCAAAATGTGCAGTTTTTAAGAATATACTTTGGCCATACTTGTAATAATATAGCCACAATTTTGGCAATTAGTAAATATTAAATTATGTGGGTGTAATTAAATATTAAGTAGCTGTATAAAGTAGTTAAGTCAATCACATGCAAAAATAGAAAAAATTATAAGAAAAAGACTTTCAAGTGTTAAGATTTGTGTATTAATTTATTCTTTTTATTTTTATTGACAACTTGCAAACCATGCAGTCTGCAGTTCAAGATAGTGTTTTTTAATACAACTTCACATTTTAACCAATCCTTAAAAAAAGGAATGCTTAGTCTTTACCAACATTCCAACAAATAGATGCAGCTCACCCATCTTCAATATGACTTCACCAGTTACAAAGCTAATTATTTACTTATCTTATTTTACTTAAATCCTAAGCAGCAACAAGGAATTCTGTATAAATATTTATTTCCCAGTACGGTTCATACCACAATTTTTTTCTCAAGCAGTATTAAGTGCTCGTGTATTATTTCAATTCCGAAGACACAAATTCATACCTACAGGTTTATGTTAATGATTATGTGTTACATTTTAACGTGCTAGATCAGAGCAAATAATTTGGTCTAGAATGACTGCGGACTAACGACTGTGTGACTGCGCATTGTGAATGTACATACGGAGCAGTCATTCCAGGACAAACTTCATCTTGGACTGCACAACTGTATGTTGTCAACAAACAGAAAAATAATAATTTTTCAAACAAAGCTTAGCACTTGGAATATTTTTTCTTGTTCGTTTTATTTACTTTTTGCACGTAGTAGTTCTTTCTTTAAATTGGAACACACTAGCATTAACTGGGAATGGAATGCTAGTCCCATTTTGCTCTACATTGAAGGTACCATGTTTATTTGCCAACATCAGCCACCTGGACGTTCATGTTAAAGCTTTCACCAAAATGTCTGCCTTGGTGATAGGCCATCTGTTAACTTTGCCTTAAGTGAAATAGTGGATTAATTCAACAAGTAAATTAAAGAAAAAGTGTGAAGGAAGATGTTTTTTGCTAGCTTGAAAAAGGTTTATGGTTTCATTATTCAGGGGCTCTGTTAACCAGTTTGATTGGTCACTCCACGAGTGAAAACATACAAAATTGATTCATTTGAATTTTAAAACTGTAAATAATTATGGATTTTGAATCAATAACTTAATGTTGTTGTAAATGCCCCATTTGTAATTGAATTTGTAGTACATGCACACTAGTGTTACAGTATGCACACATTACCAGCATATTTTACAAAATTATCATAATTTGCTTGTTTTCAATGTGCATGTGCATATTAGGCCTGCATGTCAAGTTTTATTTTTTAGTTTTGTTTAATTTTTTACCATCCTGTAACTGACAATACAATTTGTTCAGGGTTTGTCTGTAGTAATAACATATTTCATAAAATCAGTGTAAGAGATAACAGCACAAGCATCTCCAGTGATTGAAAAATAGCTAGTGTAATACCGATTTATAAAAAAGGTGCAACAGAAATTTGTAGTAGTTATGACAGGCCAATCTTGTTGGTGTCTGTATTTTGGTAAACGTATTGAAACAGTTGTCAACACTTTCACTGCTGGACCTGAATTTATATCTATTTTGAAGACTGCTGGGCATTTTTTAAGTTTTTCAGAGTTTTGCTAAAAAATAATGGGTTTACAGTAAATTAAAGTTTTAAGTTTATATTTTAATTTGATATGTGCAAAATTAAAATTATAAATAATGCATATTTTTAAATAGCAGTTTAAAACATACTTTTTTTTATACAAATAAAATATTTTAACCAGTACAGGATATAAGCAGACAAATTTTCTAAATTAATCTAACTGCTGTTTTCAGTTTTTATCATAAACGTGTTCTAAAAGATGTTTAGTTATATATTTGATTCTTTGTATTAAAATATTTTTTGGATAGGAGGTTTTGAAACACTGGTTCATTCAAATATCCATTATTCACAGATAACACGGACATAAAAAAAAAGTTATAAATATTACCTAGTCCTAGTATATATTACGAGAATGAGATAAAAGCCATTTACTTTTGTTTTGATCACTGTTTACATTTTGTATTTATCTTTTTGTAAATGACCTTGAACTAGTGTTGGGAAGATCTTTCTTGCATATATTTCATGGATAAATTAGAGAAATATATTTAGCAATATCTCTGATTTATGTAACAATAAAATGGTTCAAGAACTGTTTGGTTTTCTTTGTCCCACATTCTTTACGGTACAGCCTGAAATTTTTTGGGGAGGATGACCTTGAACAATTTATAGGATTGTTACATATTGTATATCATATTGAAAATTAGGACCACCACTGCTGCCTTTCAACCCAGTGGTTACTTAACCCTTCTCTAGAAAGTTGTGAACTATTACTTACAGTTATCTAACCAAATCTCCCTTACCAAACTTAAGGGCATTATTTCTGTACCATCTATCTGGACCCATTGCCTTTTTACACGTTAACCCTTTTACTATTCCTTGTACGTCCCACTTTATAATCGTTAGCAAAGCATTTATTGTAGCCCTATTGTCTGTGGCTTTAAAAACCATGATTCCCAAGTGTACTTTCTTTTATCAGTAGTTAAAAGTTCAGTATTTACTTTGCCTGCCCACAAATTTTTCTGTGAAATTATTTGAAAAGACACTCACACATTACCTGCATTACTTTAGTTTTTAGTACAGAGTTTTTATATAAAAGAATACAGTCGCCGTTGAAAGTCACTTAGATTTAAGCTTACTAATGTAAGCACTCTGCACCAGTTCAGTAGCTTGCACATACAAGTAGTAAGGTACTTGATGTGTGCGCATATTTCGTTATCTCTCTTCCGTTTAGAAAAATGTGGAAGGGAACTAGCCAACGAAAACTTTGTTAGGTAAAATTAACTCCTTTTTTTAAAATAAAATGTAGATACATTCAACTGCAGTATTCATAACTAAAAGTTTGCGAGAACATTTCAGAATTAAGGTGTACAACGAGTTGCAGATATTTCCCCAATAATATTAAGCTGCATATCTTTACTTAAAATCATTTGCAATATCATGGAAGAGTATTAGCCCTGACCTGTCAGTGTAACACACCACACCGAGCCTTTACAAGTGGCACACAGACGAAATAGCATACTTTATGGGTGTAGTTGCGAACTAACTGCGACCAATAGGTTTTGTTTGTGTTCATTTGTGAGCCATTAAAGTTATGTCTATTATTGCAGGGCTAGGAACTAGGTATAGATAGAAATATCAAATATTAATTCACAAGTATTGAAAATTCTTAAATTAAGTAAATTGTTATGCTGCCATAATCATTTTGGCAGCCACGAAAATGCTCTAGGACTGTGTGAATTTTACATCAATCCCTGGTGGAGGCTTACTGCCAACGGGCATCAGTGCATGGAAAATGGAAAATTGTTAAACTGCACATGGTCACTTTGGCCACTGTGCTTACCTGCAGAAAGTTACGTGACCTAACCACAAAATTGGTAGATGCGATTGCATTTATAAGCCGTGGCGTATGTGAGGACTTAAGAAGTTGACACACACTTTCAGAATGCTGGCTTCGTGAACATGTACTTTGCACGTTATCATAATTAGTGAGGAAGAGAATGAAAATAAAAACTTCACTTTACGATTTGAAATGCTTGTATTACTGTATTACTAATTTGACCAATCAGTAGTTTCTTAGAGTGAAATGAAGTTTTGTATCAAATTGAAAAATTTCAGTACAAAAATGTGTTTCACTCTTAGCAACTACTATTCAGGCCCCATTAGTAACATTAGTATTTCAAGTTATAATGTAAAATTATATATTTTCATGCTCTTCCTCATAATGACATCACATAAATCACATAATGAGTCAGCATTCTGAAAGTGTTCGTGAACTTTATAAATTTTTTCACAAACGCTTCATGAATGCAGATGCAACTACAAATTTTGATGTCGGAACACATAACTTCAAGTGGGTAACCACAGTGGCTGCTCTAAAGTGCACCATGTGTGGTCAAAAATTTTTGCGTTTTCCAAGCACCGATGCCCTTGTTTTAGAAATGTATTTTTTTCCCTTCAGTACTGGTGTTATTAGGCAGTATATATGTCACACATTTGTTTAGAATGATTGTATTAGTCTAAGTTTGATTAATTAATGTTAGTATATTGTATATTTCTAGCAACGGCTGTCATTAGGGGGAGTATAAATTACCGTTATTTGTAGTTTTCTTATGCTAGTTACAAAAGTTTATTTTCGTCTGTAAATATTTTATTTCCATCGTTTGTATTTGTTTAGTGATTTTTTGTATTTTTATTCATTTATTTTCAGTGGTGGTGTTGTTAGTCTTGTAAATGTTATAAACTGGCACGGGCTGAACTATACATGGATAAATAAATAATAAATTAATAAAATGTGTTGGCAAGCAAATAACTGGGCACATGTTCTAATAGTACATACTAATAATTCAGAAACAACTGTCCCTAAATATAATTTTAGCTTTTGTAGGTTTAATGAGATGTAGGTCTATATGGTTTGCAAAATCACACACATCAGAATGTTTCTGGTGAGACTGTAGTGTCCTGTCATAGAAAGGTAATTTAATTTATTAGAGATGTACTAACTGAGTTGCCTGTTGCAATATTTTTTAATAGAAGAGAAAAAATAAGAGTGTACATGATGTCCGGAAAAGAAAACACTTCTTCAGAAAGTCATTAACATCGCCAGTTCCATTATGTTCTATCAAGCTATTATTAACAAAAAGTACAATGTAAGCACCCCTAGTTTTTGTAAAGTTTAATTTTACACCTTACAGAGTTAAATCGATATACTATTCGCGACAAGGCGTATGTAGCGGTTATTTCACGTAAATTCTTAAATACAGTGGCACAGTGAAAAATATGGGGGGGGGGGGTGTTTCCAGGTCCAAATACCACTAAAACTATCAAGTCAATGATCAAATGTATTTGTACATTTTTGATATTTGTATCTAGTCATTAATGCCATAACTTACAACAGATTCTGTGACGTACTTAATTTCTTATTGCTTATGTTAAGTAAAGAAAATATTATTTTCCTTTACCAAAACCTACTGCTAAAGTTTGAGTGGAATGGCAAAGAATACCTTCATTTTACCTTTTAAATTTTTTTTTGTAAATATAATTCCTCATCTTTTCTTGCATTTCCACTCTGACCCTACACGTTAACGATAGCAAAGACAATAATTCAGGCCCACTAATGAGCATAAATAATGTCCATCACATTACACACTGAATTTTTAGTACATAATGCTCACAATTTGGATTGAATGTATTAAAATTGTAAGCACCCGAAACATGCTATAACATTTATTTTGAAATGTATGAAAATTTCATAACAGATAATCATATTCATTACATCTTTCTACCTGCTACACCTAGTAGAAATACAACTGAGGCTTATTATACTTTTAGTTTCCACACTATGCTGGATGTAAGTTAAAAAAAAAAAGTGGTCAATTTAACAATGAACCAAACAGTTATACCAACTTAACCTGTTAAACTGCAATGTGTAAGTCATCTAAAAACTAAAACATGATTCGGTAGATAGTTATATTAATTAACCTGCTAGGATTAAGTAGGTCTGTTCAGTCACATGACCATCGTCACCTTATATCTGCAAGCAAGTCAGTGTCTTTGTGTGGTGGAAATTCAAAACTAGACTTTATATTTTATAGCCTACATCCATTAAATCTTTTACTCAATGCAACTGTGGTAGTGATACACTATTTTATTTACATTTCTTATAACAGTTTTATTGTTGTGTTTCTTTTTTCGCCAACTACGACACTATGCTTTTGTTGTATCTCTGATATGTCTACTGTTTTCACTCTAACTAGCATGTTTCATCGGTTAATATTAGTTTACTCGGCCCTTGAGCAGGGTTAACTATGAGTTTATCGAGACTTTGCTGTAGTAAGTTATTAAAAGCTTGAAACTTTACTCTGATAACTCATTGAACGCCTCAAGCTGAAATTTTCCCCTACCTAGGCTATTCCCATGATATTTGAATCACCCAGAGATCCAAAAAAAAAGTTTAATTGTATATAAATTGTATGCATAGGTTCTGCATAGAAATGACTAAATATTTAAAAATTGCAAAGAAAAAAACAGGTATTTTTTGCAATGTTTGCCAGTTACTTACACAGTAATTTTCACGGCAGAAACACTGTAAACTTCCAAGAAAGATGTGTGATGTTTGTTTTATACAAGTTTCCTTGCCACGTACAATGTATTTTTGAGAAAAATAACTGTTAGTTTAAGATCTTTGAATCAATTAAATAATTAATTTTCGGTTTGTTTATGTCACTGACCTCACTTCTTCACTGGATTATCACGAACGTATTTAAATTAGGTTAAAAGTAATTGCTTTTTATATTGTATAACAAGAAGTTATCAGTGTAATCGATATGCCCACTTTCCTCAAAATAAGTGCAAATTAAACCTGAAAGTTAAAATCGTTATGTACATTTAGGAATATTAAATACTAATATTAATTTATAAACGAAATACACAGTTCAATAAAATTCGGGTAAGAATTTGTCATTATACCTTTAGAATGAAAAATGGCTACAGTTTTCAAAATATGACCAAAGTATTAACAAAATACACGAAAGTCCATTGAACTAAGTAGAATATGCGTGCCAAGAATATGTAGTGTCGGAAAATAATTTTCTCAGATATATCATATTATGCTAAAAAAATACAAAAGTGGCCGCCATTATAATATTTCAACACATGATTCACGAAATACACCAAAGTTAAGTCAGTATGCTAAGTAGTATTATGTGTATTGTAAAATTAAACTACAATATTTAATTTCCTAGGATATGTCATATTCGAAATATAAAAAAATTACTGCCGTTTTGAAGATATGAATATGAAGAAAACAAAAAGCGAAATCAAAGGTCGAGTCAATTTACCAAGCTGTATATATGTACCAAGATGATTAAATTCGGAAAAAGAATTTTCCCAGTTAAGTCAGAAACTAAAAAAATGGTTACATTTATGAATATATAAACATAGGATGAACAAAATATATTAATGTCATGTCAGCTTACTAATTAGTGTGTACGTGTACTAAATTCGACAAACTTCAGGAAAATATTTCCTGAGATCTGACATCATATGCTACAGAAAAAAAAATTTACACAGTTTTAATAATATAAACATAGGATAAACAAAATACACAAAGGTAAAGTCGACTTTCTTTGTATGTATTATGTGTGTACCAAAACTTTGTAGGTATGTATTATAAGTGTACCAAGTTTAATGAAATTTTAATAAATATTTCCTGATATATATGGCAATCTGTGTTAAAATTTTGAAAATGGCTGCCATTTTGAAAAAAATATATCAACATAGTATGATTGAAATACACAAAAGTAAATTCAGCTTAATGTGTGGCACATGTACACTAAGTCTAACGAAATTCAGAAAATTGTTTCCTCAGATATATCATACTATGCTAAAATTATAACTATTTTCACCATTTTGATGCTGTGTATACTGCATGAACGAAATACATAAAATTCCATTCATGTTTTAGGTTGTTTGTGTGGACCGAGTTTTATGAAATTCTAAAACAGTTTCTTAGTTCCTTGATCGAAAAAAATGTTAAAATTGCCTCTATTTTGAAAATATGAACATCGTATAGCTGAAATGTTTGATATCAAGCCAAGTTACTAAATGCTATATGTCTACAAATTTTGATGAAATTGTAGTCCATTGGTTCAAACACACAGACACACAGGAAGGCGATATCATGAGCCTCCTTTTTTATTCAGAAAGTAGGAAACGAGGAAAACAGTAAATTAAAAATAATAAATTACCGTACAAAAATTAGTTTTGTGAATTAAAATTACTAAAGACTTGCATTTATTTAAATATGTACACAGTATGTATATAATTATAAATAATCTTGGTTTTTTGTTGTGTGCATGCATGTGTGTGTGCGTGTGGGTATATGGGGGGGGGGAGGTGCGCGTACATGACACGCATGTACAATCTGGAATTATGTGTATATATATATATATATATATAATTTCAGATTGTTATTTTGCTATTTATACCTCTAACGTAAACATGTTTTTTTGTTATATGATATTAAAGTAAAAACTCCAAACTTCAGCTTATTCAGTGCAATATACAATATACTGTAATATTTACTGCAAAGTTTAGTAATTACTGGCATCTCAATGCATGGGTACATTTCAGTAATTATTTTGGCTGAAAAGTGACAGCAATTATTATTAATATGTTATGACAGTAAACTTCCTAGCAATTTCTCTTGCAGAAACTGTAAATGTTCCATGGTTTTTTATAAAGGAAAATGTCTTTAAATTCGTTAGCTGTTATTTTGAATATTATAATGTTTTTAAACGTGTATGAATGATGATCAAATAACAATCTTTTTGTGTAAAGTTATGTATCTCGTATACACGTAATAAGTTACAAGTGTGCAGTTCATTATTTATTAATAAACGCTGGCTATGAATTTTGCGTATTCCGGCGCCGCTTCATACATTCACCTTCCATTGGCTCTCAGCTTGTTTCAGATTTTGCCATTTCAGTGGCAGCTCTATGTAAGTCTACTGTGTGTATTGCATATGAAGAATAATGAGCTTTGACTTGTGGCGGTAGGGTCTACTGTTTTTTCCAAGCTATTTTCAAGCAAAAATTGCCACATATTCTGTGTATTCATTTCTATTTTGTAACGTGTTAGTTAAATGAGCACCATTCTGATGCAGAGATCGCCACGATATCTTAAGTGGTTTAAGAGAAATAGAGGATTTATTGAAACACATTTAACAGCTTTTCACCCCCCTTAGTTTCCGAATTTTGAGAAATCCTGAAATATACATTTGCTTAGACAAAGTTTTGAAGTAAAAATATTAACAATATATCATCAGGTTATAGAGTTATCTAGAAATTTGCGAAAACATGTCTTGCCCGTTTTTACACCTTTAATATTCAATTTTTGAAAAATATTTCTTAGTGGGTGCCTACGCAGCGAGGGGAAGTTATGCTGAAAATTTCACATTTCTAGGTCTAGTGGTTTTGGCTGTGCGTTGATGAGTGAATGAATGAGTGTTGCACTTCATTTTATATATAGAGATGTAGAACACTGCCAATGTTACAAAAAAAACTTAAGTAGTTGTCTCAAAGGGCCTCTTATGGACCATAATATCCTCAGAAATATTACTCGAACTTATCCGATAACATTATCGCCTTGAATTTGCCAGTTATTCAGAGTGGTAATCAAAATTATCTGCATAAACATCAGGACAGAGAGAGATTTGCCTAGTGATTTTCGCCACCTGCCTGCCAAGAGAAAATAAATAATGTTTCTCATACAGCATGTCTGTTGGTCCAAGCAAATCTTCCCGCTAGCTACAGGTTTGGCAGCAACATCTCATATGTCAATATCTGAAGTTGGTGTTGATGAATGACGCAAAACAATAGAAAAAATTAATTTTTAAGCAAACGGCGTCACATTTATCTCTCTAATTGTGGATGGTGAATGAGGCAGAGTAAGTTACGGACACAATTACAGTCAAGGGCGTCATTTAGGGGGGCAGGGGGGGTCAATTGCCCCCCCTCCAGGATTTAGAATTTTAAGATTGTAAAATTTATTCTTTTTATTTTGTCATTTAAATAATGCTAACTTAAGCTCATAAAACTGAAGTTTTATAATACAAGTTTGTAATTTATACATACTTAATAAAAAATGCTACAAGGTCACTGTCGCCGAAAAAAATCTTGCCCACCCCCCTCCCCCCTAGAAAAATCTGAAATGACGCCCCTGATTTTAGTGAGCTTCTGCTGTGGTAAGGATAACTTACTACGTACAGTCAATGAACTGGAACGTGTTGTCAAACACTGCGTACTGCCTTGCTCAAGCTATTGTAATCGCTGGTATAAGAATTATAGTCACACTGACTAGACTAACTAGCATTCAGTTCTGTACAATTTCTTCAGTCACCTGCAAAATGATAATATCTAGCAAAGTTTAAAACCTATATCAGGATTTACCCGTGTGACTCGCATGTAAACAATTTTTCTCTTGTCACTTAAATCCGTAAAGATAATGTCATTTATATAATTCCCATTGATTACTATACATTTGTTGCACATGAAAATCAAGTCAGGGTTGCTACAGTTATAGAAAACCGTGAAAAGTCAGGGAACAAAAACTGGTCAGAGAAAACAGGGAAAAGTCAGGGAAAAATTTGAAATAGTCTGGAAAAATTTTATTTCTAAGATTCATAACGACTATAGTCATCATTTCTATTTACTACGCATGAAAATGCAAGAATGTACAGAAAGCTGCACCATAGTTTGTTTAAATCCACGAAATATATGCTTCACACAATTACAAGAAGAACTTACGTTTATTTACACGCGAAAGAAACGGAAAAATCGGCATTGAGCAAGTAATCGATTGTCGTAATTCGTGTATAATTTATGATTTTAGTGCTGGTTCGATCACTCGAGCACTCTCGTTTGACATAGTTATCGAAGATGACAAAAATGGCGTCTATTGCACAGTCGGACTCACATCGAAGTGTCTCATTTGCTTCTCAAGAATATTTTACATGTTGATTTTAATTGGCTTGCAGGCATGCAGTGTTAAAATAGTCTTATGTACTCGCCATTTTAACGTCGTCGTGCTGTTTTGGTTTTCTTTCGTTCCTGCCCGTTTTCCGTACTGCATCGGCCCACGTGGTACATTGAAATTATTTCAATATTTCCTTTGTGTTACTACAGTCGACCGCACGGATACAGAATGTTATAGTGGACGAATAACTTGATGGCAAGTTTGTGATTATAGTTGTATTTTGGTTTCTCATATTGTATTTATATTAAACGCACACCACAAGCTTTAGGGGATAGGTTCTTGCCACCGGGCGTCAGCCCAATTGCAAGCGATTATTATTATATTTTTTCAAGTCAACTGGCAATCTTATGTGTTTAGGAGATAGTTTGTTTTTGTGCGTAATATTACTGAAAGCCGTGATCAAAATTTCGATTTAGGCATTTAGGTGCCTGTGGACGTGCCTAAATGAATTTGAAATTCTTATACTAATTTTAAATAATTAAAATTAGTAGCGAAAACATTGATACGTTTTGATTGTGATATTTTTTTCAGCGTAATATTTAGGCCCAGGCCCTTTGTGTAAAAGTCTATTATACTTTTAATGTTGCTAGTAGGCCTAGTTAATTGTATGAACAACAAATTTTGTGCTTATGTAAGGTACATTAATTTTAAAACTTTGAAGTAATTGTTAATGGATTTTAAGTTTTTTTTCCAGCATAAAAATGCCTAACAAGAAAACTACATTCAATGAAGAACAACGAATCTTCAAAAGTGCTGATGGGCTTCATGCAAAAAGTTCTACTCATCAGTCATGGAAACGCATTTGTTGAGAGAGGATTCTCCATCAACAAAGAAATTGTTGTGGAAAATCCAACTACCCAGGTCTCTTATTGCCCAGCGTCAAGTGTATGACGGTGTTCAGGCACTAGGAGGTTTGAAAAATGTTGACATCACAAAAAAAATTATCTTGAGAATGAGAAATGCAAGATCATTGTATTCTCAGGCACTCAGAGATCAACAACAGGATAATGAGAAGAAAGAGCTTAAAAGCTCAGAAAGAAAAAGATTACATGAACGTGTAAGGGAACTGAAGGAAAAGAAAATGTGAATTCAGCAAGAAAAACAGCAGGAAGCAGATGCAATTGATCAAGAGATAAGGAAGATCTGTGATGGTGACATTTAAGTTAATTGTAGTAACTAAATTTTTGTGTTGTGTTTTAATCTGCTAAACATTTATAAATATGACATTCTCAAGTGATTTTCAAGATTTATATTAGTCATTTTCTTGATAACAATTAGATTTTGCACTCTGTATAATATGAAGCCAGTGAAGAGTGATGTGAAACATTTTAAGATTTGATTTTGTGTTCTTCCGTGACTTAATGAAGCCAGTGAGTGATGGTATGAAAGGACATTAAACTAGTTGAATAGAGGATCATCAGTTCTACTGGAATTTTTTCGAAGGTTGGTTTACCTAAAAATTGCATGAAATATGTGATTTTTGTTTCATCTTACCTGCTCAGCATTTTTGGCAAATGTTATATATTTTTAACTTGTCTGTTTTTCACAGTGATATTGTGCATGTAATTTTATTTTTAAGTAGGCCTATTTGTGTTATGGTTGTAAGTTAGGAAAGTCAGGGAAATTTTTTAAAATATCCTGGAAAACAGGGAAAAGTCAGGGAATTTTTTTAGTTAGTATCTGTAGCAACCCTGCAAGTCTAATGCAACTAACTGTACCATAATCAATGTGCGTAATGGAATAAATCGTAAAGTTTAATTTTGTCAATAATTTAACACTGCATGCTTGATGTCTTGGCACCCACAAAAATAGAAATAAGAGCTTGAAAGCACAAAATTTACAAAAATGGAAAATTGTAATTTTTTATCAATTTTAATATTATATTATCTAGGTCTCTATAATAGCTGAATTTAAAAATGTTCACATTTTCACATTAAAATAATTTTAACATCAGTAAATCTCTCGCGCAGAGATTTTCGGATAGTAAAATTATTTTCAAATCAAAGCGCTAGTATTTTTTTAAAATTCTGTTACAATAGGGGCCTAGATAATATCATATTTAAATTATAAAAACAAAAGTTTTCCATTTTCGTAGATTTTGTGGTTTCAAGCCTGTATCTTCCTAAAAAACAATTTTTAATTTTTTACTCGAAAGTAAAGCATACTCCCGCATAATGCTATGCAAATAAAGGTCCGCTGATAAAATATATACTCGGCAAAAGAATCTGATCGAGTTTTGATGAGTAGTTCAGATTTTATAGACGATTAAGTATTTTGTTCGTCCGCTCGACACCATACCTTTCCATAATACCCTTTAACAGGAACATTATAAACTAAACCAAAGAATTTTCGTCTTAAACTTGCACAAATAACTCGACTGCAAGTATTTTCTTTCTTCTTCTGGCTGAATGGTACGTTAGCGTGTATTCAGCCACGAAAATCACTTGATTGTGCAAGCGTGACGGCTTACTGTATCACAAACTGCAGACTACTTCAACAGCATAAAGTGCAGGCATAGGTTGCGCTTCGTTTGCTGGTTGCCGACCAGACAAGAATTAAGTTTATACGCAATTTAGTAATTTGTTTAAAATGTAATTTTCTTTTTCTTATATTTATGAAGTCTGAATTTAACTTTATTCCAAAATTTTGGAAAATTTTTTTATTTAATACTTTTGATTCGTAGTGAAAGTAGTTTATATTTATAAATTTAAAGGTTTTTAGATTTTCTTTGTTTAAGGCCATGATAATAGCAGAGAAGGAAGCTAAAATATTGTTTCTTGGAGCTAGGAATAAATACTGCTGTACTTGTGACGGTAGTGAATCAACTGACTAGTATAAGGTCACGCACATGTTAACCTAACCAAAACTGAGATTATAATTAACTATCAGCTGCAATGGAATAGGACATAATCTTAAGCGTCTCCATACACAAATTAGTGTGTGAAGGTTTTGTTTATCGCCTCATAGAAAATGTTCCACGACTCATTACAAATAAAACTAACAAATTCAGCTGAGTTTTGTGCAGGAAGCAGGATCAATTTCTTCGCAACTGGAATCATTTCAAATAAGTTGTTAACGTCAGTGGACTACAACTCTTGCGTGGTCATTCGTGAGTACTGAGCTATTCAAGACCCTGACTGGTCGGAGTCCAGGACAGACTCACAAGATGTTGATCAAGCGTAAAATATAGCCCCGTGAAGCAGTCAAATGGCGCCTAGACTTGACTGCCCAAGCAAGAAACAACCCAAGAGACATAAATGTGTTAGCTCCTCCAGATGAAGACTACGGACCAAATGTATTGGAACCTGAAGATACAGAGGTCATACAGCAAACATGCAAGCTTTTTGGTGAATCGTTGCAAGTTACTGTAGAAGAATGAGACCGAATTGCTGTGTAAATAGTTACACAAAGAGAAAGTAAAAAATGGCATGATATACGACAAGGTCGTTTATCATCAAGTATTTCGTGAGTGGTTTGCCAGCGGGAAGATTCCACATATTGTAATTTTGTCAAGTTATTTCTGTACAACGCTAATATTATAACACTATGGCTTTGGAGTATGTCATTTATAGTGAATACATCGCTATTAAGAGCTTTCAGGTAGACATAGTTTTGAATTTTCGACAGGTGTGACGTATTTATGAATTTCGCACGTGGTCATTTCGGTGAAGGTCTAGATTGTTTGGTTAGAGAGGAAAATACTTTGGTTGAGGTGAAATGTGCTCCTCCTAAGTCACTAGGCCTAAGGAAAAATGTTAGCTAGACAGAAAAAGAACTTATTTTTAGAGAGGACATCCATCAATACATTAAGAGTTGAAAAGATGCACCAATGCTCTTATCAAATGCAAGGAGCACTGAAAATAGCTGAGCCAGAATTCTACTATTTTGTAGTGATGGCGGATAAACTGAGTCTTCGTACAGAAAAAAATATTAAGGAATGAAACATTTTGAAGGCAGGAAATGATTCCAAAACTGGAGTGATTTTATATGTATTGCATGTTGGCAGAAATTGCAGAATCTATTTTCCCTGTTCGGAATACAGTTCGTGAACCTGCATACATAAGTGTAGTACAGAAGTCAGCGGCTCTTAAAAAAGATAGAGTAAAGCAGAATGAGTTCCACATGTAGGCAGGGTGCATCATGTTAATTCTACTTATCACCAAAATAAATAAGGAAACATGTTTACATTTAGTTGTTTTGTGTGTATTTTGTCGTTATACTTCTGAAATTCTGTGAAATGCAAGCACAGTCATTATTGCATTAGTAGGCCTGTATGGATTTGTGCACTTATAACATTTAACTGGAATAACTGGAGATGTCTTATTTCAAAGGATTGTGTATTTATATGTTCTTATTTATAGACAGCCAGATGTTTGATTTCTTTGCTGTGATTTTTATATGCAGCAAGGCTTCTAAGAAAAGGAGAAAAAGTGGAATGACTTCCACTTGACAGTGTGTGCATTTTCATTATGTTACTTTACTGAATATTATAAGGAAACATATTTTAATTAAGTTCTTTGTGTAGACTACATTTGACCTATTTTTGAAAATTTTTTAAGCTTGCAAGAACAGTGTAACATAATTGTAATTATTGCATTAGTAGGCCTATTTGAATTCGCCCACGTGTACGATTTTATTCGAAACATTTATTTGTCTAATGATTGTCATGCTCGATCGACACTGTTTTCTATGTATATTGTAAATGTATTTTACGCATATTTTGTTTCAAATATGAGTGTGTTTGTTACACCTGACATTCTGTGCATATAGTATTATGTTGTGAAAAGAGACATTTTAATTTGTAATATTTTAAATTACTTTACTACTAAGTTGGTTACATACAGTATATCTTCTTATCACAATGGTATTTCAATATACCATATCACAAACGAAAACAAGAAGTTACCAGCATAACGGTTAAGACTACTTTCCTCAACGTGGGTGCAAATGAACACTGAAAGTTAAACTCTTTCAGATAATCTAAAAATATTTATATGATAATATCGATTTAGACATATGATACACGGTATGTACTAAAGATAAGTCAGCTTGCTAAGTAATGTGCTCAGGGGCGTCGTTTCAGGTTTTTCTTGGAAGGGAGGGGGGCAAGATTTTTTTTCGGTGACAGTGACCTTGTTGCATCTTTTTTATTAATTAAGCATGTATAAATTAGAAACTTTAATAATAAAACTTCAGATTTATGTGCCAAGGCTAGCATTATTTAAACAACAAAATTAAAAATATATTTTATATACTTAAAATTCTAAATTCAGGGCTGGGGGCACTTGTCCCCCCCCCCCCCCTTAAACAACGCCCCTGAATTTGCTAGTAACAAGTTTAATATATTAGGGAAAAATATTTCTGAGATGATTTCTAACATAAAGATAAATAAATACACAATATTCAAGACAGCATTGTAAGTAGTATATTCATACAAATTTGGTGAAATTCTGAAAAATGTTTCCTAAGATATGCGATACTAAGCTGAAAATATAAATGCCCACCATTTTGAAACTAAGCACACAGGACGAACGAAATACACAATATTAAAGTCAGATTTGTATGTAATATATGTGTATCAATTTTGCTGAAATTCTAAATTATGGTTCCTTAGATATCTTGCTTTATTGATAAAAGTATAAATGGCTACCATGTTGTAAATATGAACATAGGGTAAAATATATTTTAAAAAGTCAAATCAAATTACAAAGAATGCTATGTGTACAAAGTTTGATGAAATTCGGTCCACTGTTTCAAAAGTTTTTAGGACACACACACAGACAGAAGGGTGATCTCATAAGCCTACATGAAAAACCTGGTGTTGTTTTCTTTACGATTGTTGGAGATATTTGCTGTCTTAAATAATTTATTTTCACAGGTTGTGTTATCTTTACAAACGAGGGACTTAAGTGGACTTTTTATGTTTGATAATTTACTAAGGATGTATACCTACTGGCAGAGCGCCAAACTTAGTTTAAATCGATCAAATAGTTTCGTATAAATTACCCTAAACCCAAAATACTTAAAATTGCCGCCATTTTTAAATTCAGAAACAAAAATCACTACATTAATGTAATTTTGATGTTGATTTGCCATAACACTAATTTAAAATAAAAATTTTACGGGAATTGGTTGAGTGGTTTTAGTACCATGGGCGTCATTTACTGGAGCAGAGGGACAAATGCCCCTCTGAATTTAGAATTTTGAGTACATAAAATATATTTTTTTGTATTTGGTTGTTTAAATAATGCTAACCTAAGGACATAAAACTGAAGTTTTATTATTAAAGTTTCTAATTTTTGCATGCTTAATTAATAAAAAATATGCAACAAGGTCACTGTTGCCGAAAAAAATCTGCCCCCCCCCCCCCTTACGAAAAACCTCAAATGATGCCCCTATTTAGAACTATAGCATCAAATATCTAATAAATCTTATTCATACTGTCTTGTAAATAGGCGGATTTATAATGAATGTTTCTAAATTGAGTGAAAATTGTTTGTACCGTAAGCATATAAAACTGTTAGTTCCTGAGATATTGCGTAGCTCCAAAATTTAACAGGGCCACCATTTTGGATGTCTACTATACTGTACTGAATTAACATAGTTGTAGGTTTGGTTATCATACAATTTATAAAGTGTAGTTTTACAATATTCTTTTGAGTGGTTATGGAAATATGGCAGAAAATAATTTGTTAATTTACTTGTTTCTATCTTTCAAAATGATGGACCTACATTAAATATTTCTGTATTAAATGCCCATTGTAAGCTTACCCAATTCGATTTGAATATACACCATGACAACTGAACATTTCAAATGATCACCATTTAGAAAGTCAGCGAATAATCTTTTAAATTAACATGACTATAAGACTAATTGTGATAACACTACTACACTACAAAATTTTATAATATTTGTTTAATTATTTTGGAGATATAGCATAAAATACTTTGTGAATTAGGTGGTACTAGGTTTCAAAATAGCACACCTACGATAAAAACAATATCAAAACTTAATGCACGTTACATGTTCGTCGAGAGTACCAAATTTGGTTAGAATTCACTGAATAGTTACTGAGATATACCATAACACCCAAATAATTCAACTGGCCAACATTTTGAAAGCCAGTGAAAAGTGCTTTTGAAAAGTATAAAAGTCAGGTCCTATTAATGTATAGAGTTTGGTTGAAATCGGTGCATGTGTTCAAAATATATTTGGGGGGGGGGGGAGTCCATGCACACAGCTGCATAAACAGAAACACAGACAGAAAGGTGATCTTGTAAGCCTATATTTTTCCTTAGGAAGGTAGACTAGAAACTGTCGTCCATTTTATTTTGTTTTTATATTTCGTTCTTACCACCTGTTTTTGTCATGGTACCTATGCTCTGTCACTTGCGAGTACTTTGTTACATTTGTGCATTTAAAGTAACAAGCTCATTTGTGGCTTTGTAACCTGTACATGCAACAGTATTAAAATATTTTGAAATGCATCTAAGGTCTATGAATGTTAAACTAATATAAGTTTCGTTTACAGAATATTAAATTTTCATATTTATTCAGGTTAAAGAGGTTTCAGAATAGGATGTTGTCGAAACTTTAGATACTAGTACATTTTTAGTGGGCCATTTGCAGCAAGTTTTTGAGTAAAAATTTAAAAAAATGTCCTACAGGTTACAATTTTTAACAGGTAAATCAACGAATGTGCAAAAAATTTAATAATATTTTAATAATCTCCATAATTTGTAGGCCAAGTGCTAGATATTTAATAACTTTTTCGCAAATACTTTTTCGAACAAGCGAGTAAGTGATTGGTTTCGTCAGCTCTGCAGCTGAGCTCAAGCGCTGCTCCGCGAGTGAGATAAGGTCCGTCCGTGAAAGCTGCAGTTGTAGTTGTCCCGACTTTGTTCTCCACACGTGCGGATGTGGCAACAGCATACAGTTATCAGCTTGTGCGCCGTCACATCATTCATCCGAGCCGGCCACCCTTCCCTCCCCACCCAGCGGCCTGCAGCCCTTTCTAGGGGACGATTTCAACAAACAACGTGCTCAGAGCCCCCCCCCCCCCGGTAATTGGATATCTCACCATCTTTTTTTTTTTAAACACACAACCATAAACAAAACAACAAAACACTACAGCACAACATCCATAGAACATAGAGTACAGAAAAAGGGAAAGACGAACACCGCATTATTCAACTTACACATATGCTACACATAGAAAATATTGTTCCAAACAACCCATATACCTACAGGAGCCATTCCATTTCAATTCAGGCAGGGGCATGTCAGTCGACCATTACAGAATTGCTTTAAAAAATTACAGCAGTTAACAGCCAGTGGAGATAAGAAGTAGGCTAACAGGATTTCACCCCCTAAAACTTTTTGCATATGTTATAAGCCTTTTGAAGTTGGTCAAAAATTAAAGAAGTGGAAAAAACACATGTTTTTAAAATGAGCAGTACTTCAAAACTATTTAACTGATTCCATTGATATTTTATTTTATACGGATTATATTGAACAACAGTGTGGTATAATTACAATGAGCCCCATGACAATATATTTAAGGGGGAACAACTCCAAAATTTGACAAGAAAAGTTTAAATTTTTTGGATTAAAAAAAATTACATTAAATAATAAAATTTTTAGAAAAAGTAATTCTGACAATATGTAGACACATTACAGTTGTTTTACAGGAAAAATTTTTATATAATTCTAGGATGCATGCAATTATTAACATGAAATTTTCAATTTTGCAAAATTTTAAATAAGTGCCATTTTTGATTGGCAACTACACAAAAACCCCATTGTTTAAAAATCTGAAAATTTGTCAGTTTGTAGTCCCAACCTTTGTTAAAGTGTGTACTTTGTTGGATAGTGTGTTTTTGCCTGTAACCATTTCTAGAATTTTTCAAAAATGTAATTTTTTACATTTTCTAGGGTCTCCATGCTCACTTAAAAGATATGTTTTGTTAGTCTCCAAATATGAATATGTAATTCATAACAGGTACTGAACTTGGGGAAACCTTGGGAATTGTAAAGGGAGAGTCCCTGTATGAATATTTTCAGCTACTATTAGGGGAATTCCTGGTGACTGCAAGGAAAATCCCTGATGACCATAAGGGGAATCGCCTACAGGTCTACAAGGGAATTCCCAAACTTATGCTATAACAGTTTGGTTGTGAATGTTGATGAGTGATGTTCAGCTGGTGAACTAAATCATGTCTGACTGGGAGAATTAATTGTGTGGAGTACATTAAAAAACACAAAAAATGTTTGTACAAAAGTAAATGTGTGAGGATGTGTAAAGTGAATGATTTAGCTAATGATATTCAAAGGTTTGTAAGGTGTATCTGTCATAGTAAATAGAAATGATATTTTGTGTAGTAACTGTGTAACTTTTTACAAAAAGAAAGTTTTGGAACTTGCTCCAGAACCTACAGAAGAAATACCCACTTCAGTGCCAGAGGATGAACTTGTGAGTGTTTTAAATAGCAGCATCAAAAGATTTGATGTAGGTATATCACCATTGAAAACCTCTTCACACGTGAGATTGGACCAGAGAGAAGGTTATGTGAGGAAAAAGAAGATAAAATTAGTAAACGAGTTACAAACTGCAGTCGTGAACAAATTAAAAGACATATGTCATATGCATGTTTCAAGTAAGTCTGATGATGAAATTCCTTTGTGTGCCAATTGTAGTCAATAGTTTTCTAACATTAATTCAGCTTTCCGTACATGTAACTACAATGGAAAAGTGCAGCTACTAACATTGGTACCACAAACATTTAGTAAAACTGAATTGAAGGGGAAAGTACCTACAGTGTCAAAGTACCTCATTGATAAATGTCACGCAGTTACAAAATAAAAGAAAATTTATGCTGTACCTGACCCCTATAGTGGACATTCTTTACCTGCACAGGTACTATAGTAGGCAGTTAAGTTGGCTTCTGACAGTGCAGGGGTGCAGGGCAGCGGGACAGGGGAAGGAAGAGATGATAAAGGGGCGACACACAGTCGTGAGCCGAGTAATGGCTCTTAGGAAAACATCGACCCTCAGTAAATACCCGCAGAGGCTCGGGAAAGTGATGCATAGCATAGAGCGGAAAATAATAAAAATCGTGATTCAGTGTTGTGATGAAGAAGCGACAAATAGTGTCTGTTTGGCATGTATCCGAAAGTAGCCTATTTTTACAGATAAATATGTATTACTTCAATTTTCCTTATTTTAGACAGGCTGCATTCATTATCCATTAGCATATTTTTGTTTAGTCAAACATGAAAGGAAACCATCGATGTGCTGTCATTTGTTTTCATACTTCCTCACGCTGGATCATCGGACCATTTGCAAAGACCATCGGATTGAAGTTAATATTTTAGTAGGGGGCCTAACTGTATGAGTGCACACTAAATAAAGACCTTTTCATGAATATCATGTAGAATATCACCACTTGAATTCAAATGCTTCCAGTTGTACTATTAGTGCTATTATTATTGTTGATGTTATGTTACTGGAGATGTCAAAGCAAAAACATTACCTGTTGTGTTTTATGACATAAGTTATTAGTGGCATTGTTACAATCGTTAATATTTATTTTGTTCCAATTGTTGACTTATATCACTGCAGCCTTCGCACAGTTATATTATCTGCAAAATTTAACCGTGAATAATTATAAAATTAATATTTTTGTTATGTTTTTTTATCTACGCAACCGAATAACTTATTCAAGGCACATTTTAAAAATGGTTTATGAAACTGCATTTATTAACGATGAGTTACTCCTATAGTAAACTATCTTTTTTAGTTTGTCATTTAATATGACCCATTTTTATTATGTGTTTTTTTTTTTTTTATTGTATTTATTGTTCATTATATATATATTTAACTTATTTGTTCACTAGTAACTGTGCATGTTGTGTGTGTATTATATAATATCCGGTATGTTCATAAACAAGTACTTACTAAACAATATAGTTATGTTTTAAACATTCAATAATTACATAAGTAATTAACGTACGTTGTGATAATCAAATGTTTCTGTACGGACGTGCTGTTCTGAGATGTATACATAGTAGGAACTTTGAAATAAGCATATAATTGCATATCTGGTTTAGCTATCGCACTGTTTATTATTGCTCGTCTCACCAACTCCTGCTAAGGTACACGTTCGAACAAATTTCTGTTTTGAAGTTTCCAGACCATACACCTGTGCTCTTAGAGTGTAGTTAAAATGAACTGGTAACTTTGTTCACGAGTGTGATCGGTATGTAATCTACCTTTGTTTAAAAGGCTTGAATGGAAACAACCAGCTATAGTGACGTTTACAAACTAGCGTTCTTCACGAAATGTATTATTTAAATTCTTCACAAGTATAAAAGTTGTTAACTTATGCTACATAAGTTACATCTGTGTGATGGCCTTTTTGCTTTGTCCGGCAGAGTTTATTTTTAAATTTAGACATGAGGTTTCATCTTAGGAGCTGACAGTATTGCGACATTGAATGCCACACTATTATTTTAAATTCTGACTAATCATATTTTAAGGAATGTCTGAAAAGGTAAATCTGTACCCAAGGTTGCACCAACGTGTCATATTTTTTAATATTCGGCAGGGTTACGCACATGCTAAACTTGAATTAAAGCAAACATTTTTATTAGATGTATAATAAATAAATGCTGATCTGTACATTCAAGCACAGAGAGACACTTAAACAAGCATGTTTAAAATGTCATAAATATATATTAGTCCTGTAGGCCCTAAACGATATATGTGAAATCTAACTCCAATGTCAACATAACTACGATCGAGCGATATTTCTGTAATATAGTTAAAGCAAAAAAATCTTGAAGGAGCTCATGTAAACTTCAATTTGAATTGGCCTTTAAAGTGACGATAATGTATTTGTAGAATTTTTGTGAGTTATACATTAAAACCCAATAGTAGCCTGTTCAATGTTACAAAATTATTCTAGTGAAATTGTTTTGCTATGTTGCCCTATCTCTAAAAACAAAATCCTGTATGGTTTTCACCAGTTATCGATTTAACATTTTCATTCATTTAGGTAAACTAAATGATTTGCCGAAACCTTATGTTTATTTGACAGGATGGAAGTAAAAAGTGACAGCTTTAGATAAAAGTTTTTGCCTGTTATGAATGACTTTTACATATTCCCGAGCACAACTGCTGCAACTCACAAATATGTAATGTATGACGGAACACGCGGAATGTTTTCTGCCTTGCTAGTATCAACCTGGCAGGTGGCCCTGGACAGTAGGATATCAGTTTCTCTTTGCCCTCCTGTCCTGTTAACAGCACTAGGGAGCTCAGAGGCCAACTTAACTGCATACTATAGTACAAGCTCTAGCATTATCATATTACCTAGAAGATAGTAAAGATTGTTCAAGGGAAAGTCCAAATAAAAAAGAAAAAGAAAAAAAGAAAAATACAAAAGGAAGGAATAGCTGAAGTAACAAATTCTGTTCAACAAAATAATGCTCTTGTTTTACATTTTGATTTTGCTGAGGACTGGTCAGTAGTATTACCAGACGAAATCCAAACATACCACTGGCAAACTGATCAGCTTTCACTTTTTACATGTGTTGCAAATTTTGGTGCATAAATTAAAAGTTTCGTTGTAGTATCGATTGATACAGTTCATGACTCTCTGCTCATGTTCTCTGTGCTTTAGAGATTATAAATCTGGAAATTTCAAAATTTTGCCACCTAGAACGTTTGAGTTCAATTGTGTACAATACAGATGCGGTAGCTGGACATTTCAAAAATAGGTTTCAACTCTACGAACTATGTAAAAATATTCAATCAGTTGAAAAAATATTGATTTTTTCTACTACTGGGCATGGCAAAAGTGCATGTGATGCAATAAGTGGTTTGCGTAAGCACTCTGCAATGAATTTCACACTTCGGGCAGAGTGTATTAATGCCATTAAAGATTCTGCTTCATTTGTTGCTGAAGTAGATAATCTTGTACCAAAGGTAACACTATTGGTTCTTGAAAGTAAAACAATTCAAACTTATAGGTCGTGCAAGGAAAAATAATGGGCTACTGTAAAACCATTTGTTGGAATACAATCAAAACATTACTGGTTGGTTAAAAATGAGGCCTCTATGGGACGCACAATTAAAGATCAAATAGAGATAGTTTAACAATCCAACCAAATAAAAATTCATTATTCAGTACATGATTTCCAAGTAGGCCAGTTTGTTGCTTGTGTATATGATCAGGATTGGTGGATGAGACAGTTCACTGGTATATCTAAAGAGTTGTACAACATTACTGTGTCGTTTATGCATCCCCATGGTCCAGCTAAATGGTTTCAGTGGCCACAAAAATCTGGAAAGAAGAAGGCTGAATGTTCGGTTCAACAAGAAAATGTTTTGTTAGTAAGAAATCCTAATCCACTTGGACAATCAGCAAGACTCCACACTATCAACAAAGTTAAGTTGATGAAGATCCAGCAGCTCTATTTTCTTTAATCAGTCTAAAAATATTTTAGGAAGTTTGTCAATATAAGTTACGTATGGCTGAATAAAGGGTACGCTGTCTAATTATAATTGATTATATATAGGTATGCTCATTTTTATTTTACTTTCAATTTTCAATTTTCATCTTAAAGTGTAGAATATTGTATTATATGTATTGTGTTAATGTAATAATGCAAACAGGGACTCTCCCTTTACCATTTCCAAGGTTTCCCCAGGTTCAGTATCAGTTATGAATTACATATTCATATTTGGAGTCATACAAAACATATCTCTTAAGTAAGCATGGAGACCCTAGAAAATGTAAAAAAATTACGTTTTTGAAAAATTCTATGAATGGTTACAGGCAAAAACACTATCCAACAAAGTGCATGCTATTAACAAAGGTTGAGACTGCAAATTGACAAATTTTCATTTTTAAACAACTCGGTTTTTGTGTAATTGCCAATCGAATGTGGCACTTATGTAAAATTTTGCAAAATTGAAAATTTCATGTTAATAATTGCATGCATCCTGGAATTAAATAAAATTTTTTCCATAAAACTATTGTAGTGGGTCTCCATATTGTCAGAATTATTTTTTCTAAAAATTAATTATTTCATGTAAAATATTTTTTTTGAAAATCCAAGAATTTGAAACTTTTTTGTCAAATTTTTCACCCTTAAAGGTATTTATGGGGCTCATTGTAACTATACCACACTGTTGTTCAATATAATCCCTACAAAATAAAAAAAATCAATGGAATCGGTTAAATAGTTTGAAATACTGCTCATCTGTACGTTTTTAATTTTTGACCAACTTCAAAAAGCTATAACATATGCAAAAAAATGATGGGGGTGAAATCTTTTTAGCATACTTCTTATTTCCACTGGTTGTAACTGTTGTAATTTTTAAAGCAAATCTATGATGGTGACCTGATACATTTTCTTGCAAACTGCCTGAATTGAGGTGGAAAGGCTCACAGGATGCTTATGACAATTACAAATTAAATATATCAAGACCCTTCAAATCACACAGATTTTGTCTGGACACATTCCTATTGTGAAGTGCTTATAAAATAAAGTGATACAAACAAACAGTATACAGTTTGGCTTGGCCTACCAATAGGCAATATAGCTATTAAACTAATTGAAGTAAAAAATTAAAATTCTTGTTTGCTGTTCTGTCAATATGATCTTGAAATGATGGCGCAGTACCAAAACTTAATGGATATAGTTAAGTGGTATGTAAGTAATTAGGGATTAAACATCTATCACAAATTAGAATATCCACATTAAGTCAGTTGGCCGGGTTCACCTTCATTCAACTGGCAACTGGGCGACCATGTGACATATTGTCGATAGAAATCACTATACACTGGGTTAAGCATCTTGAGGATCTATACAGGGTGTAAATGAAAGTATGTTACAAACTTCATATGGTGATTCCTTGTAGAAAATGAATTACAGTTACGTAAGACGACTTTTCGCTTAGCACACTTCGTAAGGGAGTAATACGCCCTCGAAAAACGAATTTCAAACTAGTTTATTGGTACAAAATCGTAAACAACATAACATTAAATCATAATTCGCCAGATACTGTGTTCTGCAAACATTTATCGACAGTCCATGAAAAATATGTTTCAAATAACTTACACCATCATCAAAATAATGGGGGTGGTCACCCCCTTTCTGGCTTAGACGTTGGTGCCATCAGATTTTATGGACATGCAATGCTATAATTTGTATCAAGAGACCCCGATGAACAAAAAAGGTCGTCTTGTTGTTACACTGTAAAGTGAAGCATTTACAAGAAAATGGGCAAGACAGTGTTAGGGGACTGCCACGTAGGCAACACGTACTACACAGGTGGTGTGGCTGAACGACGCTCTAGTTAGTAACAAAAGCGTACCCCACGCTAGTTTGTAAACCTACAACGCGTCATGGGCGATGTTGTGTGAGCTACGAACAGTTACTGATAGATGGTTGGTGTAGCAGAACGAATTTGTTAGTAAATGTTGCAGGGATATTGAAATGTACTGCACACGTGTAATTATTCTGCACAGTAGTAGTACAAAATCAAATGAAGTGAACAATGTAATGTACACAAATTAGTATGCGTGTACTGTAAGAAGGGTAAACATTGGAGCGCACAATTCTACGTATGCCAGTCACCATTGAGGTTTTTCAATATCATTCCCTCCGTGATGAACAGACGGTTTTGTGTTCTGTACTCTGTAAATAGTAAGTTGTCTGAGGCTTGGCCCTGATACATGCACGCTCCCCACGTCCTCCTCCGTTTAGCGTGTAATGCATGCTGGAGTACCCATTAGATTGCGACGAGGTACACTCTGACGTGCCGGGATATGTGGGTTCGTCATACTATTCACAATAACTGGGTTGCAATCAAAACCAAACGTCCGTGAGACAGTGAACATGGAAAGCTACGGGCATGCTGAGCTTACCGATATGGTATTGATTTATGGTGAAGCTAAGTGCAGTGGCAGGTTAGCTGCACGAATGTATCGTGAAAGATTTCCACATAGACGGCACCCAGCACATACTATTTTTGCACGAATCGTCCAGCGTCTTCTAGATACAGGTACTCTCCTGCCACATTTCTGGAACTGTGGTGTTCATGCAACAATGCGAATACTACAATTTGAAGCGGAAGTTCTCACCCGAGTCGAGGATCAACCGCCAACAAGTACCCGTGTTATTGCAAATGCGGTGGGTGCATCACACATGACAATGTGGAATGTTTTGCATGAGCAGCAGCTATGCCCCTATCGCGCATGTAGGGAGCAAGCATTACTGCCACGTGACTATCAACCCAGACATGATTTGTGTGCATGGTTTTTGCAGCAGACAGCTCGTGACCCAGAGTTTCCCAGGTATGTTCTCTTTACAGACTAAGCGTCTTTCACACATCATGGTGTGTACAATGCTCACAACAGCCATGTGTGGGCTGAAGAAAACCCACTTGCCAGGGTTGTGCGATTCCACCAAGAGAGGTTTTCGGTCAACATGTGGGCGGGCATAGTCAATGATACCTTAGTAGGACCGTACATGTTACCAGCACGTCTTGATGGCTACGTGTACCTACGGTTCTTGCAATACACTCTGCCAGAGTTGCTTGAAGACATACCGCTGCTGATACGTGACCGCATGTGGCTACAACACGATGGGGCACCACCTCACAATGCTCGTGTTGTTCATGAGTACGTCAACCAAGTATTTCCAGGATGCTGGATAGGCAGGGGAGGACCTTTCACATGGCCTCCTCGCTCCCCTTATCTATCACCCCTGGATTTCTACCTGTGGGGACACATGAAGAGCCTTGTCTACGAGACGCTAGTGGACACGGCTGAGGAGCTCGTCGCACGCATCGTTGCAGCAGGCGAAGTGATACGGATGAATGCCAACCTGTTCGGATGAATGCCAACCTGTTCCAGCGTGTGCGACTGTCCTTGTTGCATCGTTGCAATGTATGTATTACTGAAGGTGGCCGAACATTCGAGCGCTTGTTGTGATATTCATGTAAACATGTATCACTTATGCGGCTGTGAACGTTTTAATTACAGTAAAGTATTTGCTACACCTGTTTTCAATTACAATTTTTGTTATATAAATGGCAAATTTTGTGTGGATCAGAATGTGTTAGGAGTTATGCCTTTATAATTAATAAAATTTAAGTATAGGTTTTGGCTTGTGATACAAATGTAATTTTCTTATTATTTTATATTCGAGTCCAATATTACATGGTTAAAAATAAGAAGAATTAAAAAAAAGTCAATGGTCTATAACTTAAATAATTAGTACATGACGTGAAAGCAATGTAGGAACATTATATATGCATGCATTTAAGAAACATTTCTATAAACCCCTTAAACACTAATTCTGCTTCTGCCGCTGCATAAATATATATCTGACAGCAGTGCAGATTTTGTAAAACTTCAGTATAATAGCTAACATGAATACAGGTAGTCTTTTTATTTCATTGCAGCAGTTATTTAATATAACTACATTTCAAACCGTACTTTGTTTAGTAGACTATATACTTTTGTTGTGACATTACGTAAACATTTTGGATCATTAACATTTTCTAATATTCAACAATGTCAACTCTTCGTGTGTCAAGTATGAATTTTTTTCTTTGTAACTCTAGTAGCCTACATTTTGTGATTAATCTTTTTAAGTAAGGAAAAAGCTCAATTTCTTTTAATGAATTGCAATGTAATGTTGGGATCCTGAGACCTTACGGTATAACATTTCTACATGTGCACACACCCACAGTTATACATGTATGTAGTTTTTTGATTTGACATGACTTCCTAATTAGAATTTGTTTTGTTAGATTATTTTCTGTGTCTTGATTAAGAAATATAATTTATATAATCAAGGCTTAAACCTTTACTGTTGTAGTAGTGTACTATTACGTGTGTAACATAATGTTCCAATATTCAAGGATGAAGTGAATTGTCTTGTCCACTCGGCCTGACTAACAACTGAAAAGAAAATTCTGAGTTTTAAAATAAACAATGTGTATAAATGAAATGTGGAAATATATTTTGTAATGTTTTGTTTAGAATTAAATTTTTGCCTACTAATAATGTTACTTTAATACAGCATATGTTAATTAGTGCCAAATCTTGTGTTATTTTCCAACTGCTGTAACACTACATTACGTGTGCATTAATGGTTGACTTATAGATATATTTCCGTTAAATATAACTACACAATGATTTCACGTTTTGGGAAGAAATTTTAATTTCAACTTCATGTGTGACATGGTGATGGTACAAATTAATGAGTGTAAAATTTATTTACATAATACAGGACAGTGGCATCACCAGGTTTCACTTTTCGGGAGAGTGGAGGGGGGCAATCCGATATAAAAAACTTGCGTATATTATTGAAAAATACATTTCCTTTATAAAAAAAAATGAATACATGCAACTAAAAAATGATATGTTTTACTGTAATAACTTTAGTTCAATTGTGTCAGTATGCCCTTAGACAAAACTATAAAATAGTGTAATTCACATCCAAAAATTAAATAATTCTGGATTGGGGACCTAAACCACCTTAGTTTCCTCTGGCTTCACCACTGATACGGGATGCCTTAGTAGATAACCAACACAAATTTTTGCTTCAATAATGCAGAGCAATTATGTGATAGGACTAAGTATGATATGTACATATCTTAGGATTATTATACATGTATTCAAAGTTAGAAAGTAATCAATTACGGTATGTAGCAACTAAACACACTAGGGCCTACCATATTGATAATTTCTGAGTTAGATCGGTGACAGTATTTTAATGTAAAAACAAATTTTTATAAATGGGCCCATAATTACAAAATATTGTGCTTACGTACTGCAAGAACAGTACCTAGTGGTGTAATCTGTGTTGATTTGTAGTATACGTTTCGAAAGTTTCCGAAAAAGTTGAGTAATTTTGAGTTCTTTTTGGCAAGCTGAAATTTTCACCTTTACTTAATTTAGATAAGTAGGTTTGTCCAGCTGAAAAAATATTCACAATGTAGGAATATTGGCCTTCACCTTGTACATATGAACAATGCGCCAAAGGAAGAGTTCTGGGTCTAGTAGAAACTACGGCGACAATGCTTGACGAAACACTTATGTTGTTTTCTTTTGAAGTAAGTTCTCCAGCAATAATTTTGTTGCCTATAGTTTTGTTATATACTTGGGAAAATGTAATAAACTGTACCAGGTTCTTTAAAGCTCCACTTGTTGCACTGGGCCACAACTTAACTAGCATCAATTTTACTTTCATTATTTTTTTTATTAATACCTAAGAGGCACTAAAGTATTAGTAAATAGCATTATTAGTTGCCTTTCGTGATGATAATATTAATATGTACCTAAACAATAACTACTTTGTCGAACTGAAATACTTGTGCTGTGTAAGCCGATTCTTCAGTGGTTCACTGTTTATTGGTTCCAGTTCCCTAAGAAAGTAGGGAATGAAATATATGCTTTCTTGCTGTGACAGTTCATTCTGCTGTGTTCTATTGCACAACTTGGCTGTGAGCTAGCCTAGCATTTTTCATCAGCCTTTCTATGCAGTGACATCATGCGGCAGGCGACAACTTGCTGAACTAAAAGCATTTGAAGCTGGAGTACTGGGAAATAAAAATTCCTCACATCACTTCCCAACCCCTTCCACGAACTGACAACCCCTCATGCGCTGCTATCTGTCGACAACAAGAGGAACTTCTTGCCCTACCTGCCGTCTCCGAACGCTAATGAGGGAAACTACGGAGCAAGCCGTTAACCTCTAAAGAAGGGGAAATTGTAACTCGGCCATTTAGTTTTGGATGTTTTCACAGAGAAGTTGTCAATTAATTTAAAACCGTGAATGGTGTGACTGTTAGCCAGGGCCGTAAAAGAGGGGAGGAGCAAAAAAGGCAGAATGCCTCCTGGACCTCAACCTGAATGAGGCCCTGGCTCCATGCCCTAAACTCTGTGAAAACATTTAGATTCTTTTGTTTTCCAGCTGTAAAATATATCTGTATTAACAGTGTCACTATGTTTATATTGCTCTAAGAGTATTTAACAAACTTTACAATGTTGTTTACGTAAAATTTACATTAATTACATTTACACTAATTAAAATTGTTGTCAGCAGATAATTTTTCTTAAAATATTTATTTCGATGTTAAGGCCCAAAACAACTCTCTATCCAGGCCCCCAGAAATCTTGCTGCGGGCCGGCTGTTCGCATGTTGTAGTCTAAGCTTTATTTGCGTAAATTATATAATATGTATTTCATACATTTGAGTGATTGGAGAGTGGGTGTATGATGAATTATTTTCCAGCCATGTTTACATTATGCAGACTCTGCATTACAATATCAGTATTGCGTTTGAGCCGTTAAATGGCCCAATATGCTCTCTACTCAGCCGAAGGCCTAAAAAAAAACTAACACTCCGAAGTCTTAACCCTGCGGATAAGCCCACACAAACAGGGCAAGACTCAGCAACACTCCTACCTATCCTTATAGATGTAGGTTGCAAGGGTAAAGTAACTGCATTCTTGAACAAAGAAAACTCGAGCAAAATCACTAATCACCTATATATATTCAGGTACTTTTTTACATTTACAAGACGTTACAATGTTAAGCATACATCCAAATGGGTGCTAAATGCGCACAGTTC